>KZ346810.1:58292-69045 GCA_002352805.1 Teladorsagia circumcincta | reverse complement strand
CTTATTGGGAAGGTTTCATTGAACATCTGGTGGTACTGTGAGCTTTTTCGACATTATTCGGCCAATTTTGCTGCTTAATTAGGTTGATGCTTATCTGCTGAGAGCTGCGATCCTTATTATCCTTATTTAAGTAGAGCCTTCTAGTAACATGTATTCATGATTGAAAATGTGTCGATCATTTCAATATTTTGTTTTTATAGAATGCACGTGTTCTACTTTAATATTCCCTGGATAATCAATGAAACCGAATATAACTGCAGTGGACGTACGCTATCTGAATGGAAGAGCAGAGGTTCTGTAAACGAAGTCCAAGGACTTTATTATGCAGTGACAGGAATCTTCTTTGTGGTGAGTTCAATTACGCAAAGGATAACGAAGAAGGCACTGGACTTTGATCAGTCCATTTTTCGAAATGCGCTTTGCATTCCACAATCATTTAGTACCGTAATGGCAATTGAAATGTGGCTTGATGGGTCTATAGAGTGTGCTATATAGAATCTACTCTCCGAACTGTGTAGGTGGTAAGGAGCGCCACCTGTCGCCACACCACATCACGCTGTCTAGTTAGGCCCGGGTAAAGAAACTCTCAACTGCGAGAAAGATACATTTGAGTGTGCCATGGTCGCATCTCATAATTAAGGCGTTGGCAATGTGGCATGAAGACGTAATGAAATCCTTATACGCAAAAATTTTGGCCTAAAATATCGAATTTGCAGCACAAACCAGAAGGGTACTATATGTGATGTGCGAGCAGGGTGACGTGAGTGTTGTTGACTTAACTAGAATTCTATGCGATTTCAAAACTGACGTCCTGTTTTCAGGAAGCCTGAAAGGACGTGGTGGGATCAATTGGTGTATTATTTTGTTTGAAATTAGTGAAGAAGTACGTTGAGGAACGAGATTGGGAGAAGAAGAATAGAGAAACCGCGTAGTGGCAGCGCCGGCAATTACGAAGGTTTTTGAAACACGGAATGTTCCCGGAGCGATTTGAGGGCTCTATATACGCTTTTTCTCGGTTTAAAGTTCAGCAATTTGCGCGTTGTTCCGATACTGGTCGGCCATCCAATTTGAAGAATAAAAAAATGTGATCACGGTCAGACGACCACGATAGTCTTACCTATCTACAACGATGTCGCCAAGTAAGGGCAATTAGAAAAGGGGGAAGCATAGTAGGAGAGAAGGCAGATGGTAGCGGGCAATACGTTTGAGGAAACCAAAGAATGGAATTTGCAGCGAAAGCTGGAGAACGGATAAAAGTGGCGGGACCACACCAATCATACCGTTTTACCTTATTTTTTGTGCCCACATGTAGTAGGAGTTCATTTTCAGGCTCTTTATGTAGTGTGTCTAATTGGAATGTATCGTGGAAAGCTGTTGAAGACTCCTTGTTACCGCCTTATGTTCTTCAATGGCTTCATTGATATCATGGATCTGTTTTCAAGCTCACTCTTCCCCGCTTACTTCCATTTGGTGAGTGACACACTTAGTAACACCCAGATTGCCTTAAAATACGACCCCGCTTCCCAAAAATGACCAATACAGCTCACCTCCCTCGTGCGATTTGATCCAACTCACCGTTGTTCTTAGTCTTAAGCCGGTGAAATTTTTAACTGATCTGATTTTTCATGATAAATGTTTTTGTGGGCTTGTTTGAGAAGTGTGTCAATTTGAAAATTTGGCTAGGGTAGGATTGAATCAGAAAGAGAAGGCAGCTCTCAAGACAATGAGTCATGCCGATAACAGACTCAGTCCTCCAAGGCGCTGTAGTGACTGGGTACGTAGTGCGAGCGCAGTTCTGAACGGTGGAGGTCGACTTGGGATTTTTTTTCAGGGGGAGATCATCTCTCGGATCGATTAGAGGCAAGCCTTAGGATGGAAGTGGTGTATAATAGCGCATTATAGTGATGGCTGAGCTAGCTGCTGAATGACCTACAAATTGAATGGGGTCAAGATACATCGGAAAGGCTGAAGCAACCTACAGTAACCAATATCCTCCAAAAACCTGGAGTGAGGCACAACGAAGAGTCACATCAACGGACCGCGGAAGGAAGCTGGCATAATTCGTGCAGGTAGGGACCCAATACATTGACTTGCGACGTGGTTCCACTAGTGAGCTCAATACCGGATCGTGCCTTCGAGGTCGGATGTGGAAAAGGGTGTTGGAAGTTGATGGGGTCGTGATTGCGCTGGAGGGGTGTTGTTCGGGCCGCTTTTTAACCATTTGGTGAAAACTTAACGAAAGAAGCGCTGTTACAGGACCCTCCTAAGGCTGATGGTGGAGCTGGTTGTGGGGGAGATCGTTTCAAAACCTCTCGAAGAGGGGGGACGTCAAATTCTGGGAATTTTATCAATGGATGGTTTGCAAACACCCAAAAAATCACGATATAAGGATTGGCACGCTTCTTAGCTGACAAACCATTCCCACGAGCACACGTCCCGGCTGGTCGTATGTTCTGCCGTGAATGTGCAAAACCACTCTTACTAAGACAGGAAGAAAAAAGTCCTATCCGAATGGAAGAACGGAATAATAATTTTTCTGGAATGTCTTTTAAAGATAGCTCATTCAGACTGGATCAGTTTTCTGTTCATCGCCTGCATTCAACTGGTTTGCTGGATATTTTTCTTGGTGTGAGTTTTTGTCAGTATACAACTGCTACAGTAGACGATTGAAACTCGTATGGTCGACCTACAGATACTGTGGAATTCAGTTACGGAATACAATCAATTTTAGGTGTATGGTCTGGAGCTTCGTTCAACTGCGCTGTGCTTGCCCTCAATCGAGTAGTTGAAATGATCCCTTCTGCTAAATTTCTTCGCTTCCTGTTCAAAGGTATGCCTCTTCACGTTGGCTAGCTGTATGCCACTGATCAACCCTCTCCCCATGTCATTAATATTATTTGACTTTGACGAAGACTTGGTTTAGGTCACTATTAGAGGTTAAAAGCCATCTACCTTTCATTCCAGGGCATTCAGTTAGGATTTGGATGGCACTGTCTGTAGCATACATGGTTGTCCTTCCATTCATCACGCGAACACATCCGTTCAGTTCAGTAATCAGTACGTACATGCCCTCCCCAATGATTACCGACGATCCTGCTGAGGTGAGATGTTGTGGAAGTTCTTAAACCAATAGAAAATGGATAACTGCTAACTGTCAAATGGATAACTGCTAACTGTCCGGATGATCTAGCAGATCAACTAGCGCTCTCAACAGTCCCTCGGAGAAGTTTTATGCATGATATTGAGAAATGTCTCTGACTGCTCGAACCTCCTGTACTTTGGAAGTACTGCATCAGGAGTAGGCATGAATGTCCACCGCTCTAGAGATGTGTTTGGTTGGAGCTGTATGTGGCTCAAAAAATGAAACCGACTGCACTTGGACCCGACGTTTGTCATCCTTCTTCACAGCAGAAAGATTTCCTTTTAAGGTGTCATTAGTTGTAAATAAATCTATGATCTATAAGTACAGGAAGGCAAAGAAAAAAACCTCACTCTCCCTTTCAGTTCAAACGGAATCAACTCACTTTGTCAAATTCAAGCCAGATGCTCCCAACTGAAAATCGAAGTTGAAGAGCCTGCTCCAATGTGTCACAAAAACGTTCATAGCTTGAGCGATTGACGCGGGCACCCTTGGGCTTGACTGTGATAGTAGATGACGTCATACTCTGAATACGGTGGAGGCAGAAAAGGACATCCTGCTTTTCATAGAGGGACGTTCAAAGAATTCTTTGCGTAGGACTCCCATCAACGGTGACACTCTCTGCGACGAAAAGTTTGCTAATGATCCATGGGTAAAGAGAAGAATCGGCTGTTTTCGCAGTCACAAGCCGGCCCCGCTCAGTTTTGGGTTGGTGTTGGGATGTGTCAGGTTGAACTAGTTCGACAGATTGGTGTTCGGTTATAGAGAGGAAAGAGAACCCCGCGACCGTTTCGACGTGCTATTTTCCTTGTTGAGGAATATACTTTTTCATTGCTCATAAAAACTCAAGCGTTATTGTCATGATCGCGTTCGTCTTTTCAGGAAGCAGCTCACTTTGCCACACTTCTGGTTACCGTGCACAATGTCACTATAGTATTGGTAATGATATGCCTTTATTCGCTTCTCTGTTTTTACGTTCTTAGCATGCGACGCTATGCAAAAGGAATCCATTACAAAATTCAAGTTCAGGTGAGCATTCGCGAAAAAATGGCACATCAAAATCAGGGCGCATTCACTTGTATCACTCATTGTGGTATCATTTGAGGCACAATTAACAGTTTTCCTGCCATATTGAAGTACTCACTAAGAATCTAGCGATGAATATGAGAAATCGCGAAGGAAGGGGAAGCTTTGGAGATTCTGCTGTGCTATAGAAAATCTAGTATCAAAGAGCCTAACAACTGTAATACAAACAAATGTGTAGCTAATGATTTATTTGGAATCGTTGCTATACTGCAAACCTTTGCAGATCCCGATCCATATTATTTTGCTGAGGGACGAGTAAATGATTGAGCAGGCAAGAGCATCAAAGGGATTGTGTCGAGAAACACGAGAGCTGTGATTTCTCTGCACAACTTCTGAGATAGAGTTGCTTTTCCGCCCATGGCGGAACTGTCAAACTCTGATCAACAATTTGGTCGGAACGCTAGGTCGTAAACATAGAGTCCCACCTAACCATTTCGCAAGGTATGAGACGTTTTACTGCTCGAAAACTTCTCGATAATCAATTTGCACAAGTTGCATCAGACTACACCAGATGTAGAACTTTTTTCAACGAAGGACTGGGCGAGACTTTATCGAAGGCATTTTTATCAAGGGCGCATTTCACGAAAAGGCAGCACATTATAAATTAAGTTAGACATGGTCAGTGATGCACGAAATAAGAAAGAAAAACAAGAAAAACCACTCCTTCGGTGCGATGCTAACGCCTTCTCAGCTAAACGGCCAGGCTCAGAGAGCGGGGGGGCCTTGCTTGCCGCTGGCGTACCAACAGCGCCACGGGGAAGCTAAGCTGGATCGTTGTGGGCATATCTTTCGATGCGATTGTGTGTCGGTCCGCACCCCGAGGGATCCGCCTGTCTCTCCCTCAGTGCTTATCGCGGAATCCCCTTTAACTAGCCGATGAAGTTGTCACAGTCAAAAATATGTACACAGAATAGTAGAAAACAACTATCGGCTCAGAGGCACTGGTCAGGATTAAGTTGAGGTGTATTTCCGTGCAAAAAAGGAGTGGAGAGATGTGAAATGGAACGGTAGTGAAGATAAAACGAAGCAAGGCCCAAATTAACCCCCTAACCCTAACAGCGCCGGTCATAGCCACTTTGTGCTAAATGCTAGGCTAGGGGTGTTATAACGGTGCGGTTTCAAGTCACAAGGGTGACATTACTTCAGTGGTGGCAGACCCAGCCATTGTTTAGATGGATTTTGGGTTTTTTGTCCGACCACCTAATCCCGTCCGGTGCCTTCAACCATCATTATCAATGTAGGAAATTTGGGACCGCTCTAACGCAGCCTATTTACACACGGAGTGATCCATGTGCTGTGATAGAATTTGGCTTAGGACCGTAACTGCGTCTTTCCTTATGAACAACTTAATTTCATTTGATCCACGTATATTACGAATGGAAACTGTTTCAGCTATTAATTCAAACCATGCTGATCTGTTCAACGATCGCAATTACATCGCTTCTATACGTCTTCAGTGGATTCTTACCATTTTCACGGGGTCTCGTTATTGGAGGAAATGTATTATGGCAGTTGAGTCACGGTAAGTCTTTGTGGGAATAACTGGAATGTTCGCTCCCGTCACGACTTTTTGGGGAAGGACTTCGAGCACAAAGGCATACATATAAGCCCTTCATAGCACCTTATTGCATAGATGGTGACCTATAACTGCATTTAAACACCTTAGGAATATTATCGAATAAAAATCCCTATTATCTCGAACCTTATTTTTAGGACTACACGGCATTATCTATTTCTGCTTCAACGAAAGCATACGCAGTGAAGTGCTGGGGATGTTTGGCAGAAACTCTAAGGTGCAATCAGTGATGACCATAACTGCTATTAGTGAGGCACGACGGTTTCAAACAATGAAGTTGAGTTGCTGAACAATGAAGTCGAGTCGCTGCTAGAAGGCTTGAGCCAGCTTTGATGATGGGTGCCAGAAGCAGCACGTTTCTGACAGGAACATCAACGATCTTTTGTGGACACTTCTGCCAAACTGAATTAGGGTGGAATGAAGAAAGAATGCAAATGTCTCGTAATAAAGACCTACAAATACTGTTCTATTGTATCTTCAAAGAATTGCATTTATTTTTTATCTCACAGTGATTACTTCATTTCTTCAATGCCTACCCTTACTCCAAATAAGCAAACTTTTCTCTAGTAGAGGGCTACACATAGAGCCGAAAATATGTTTTCCACACAATTAAAATGATGAGCGGTGATTCGAAATGTTTCTCTGCGATTTTTTTTTGCAGAGACTGAAGCACCCTAACTTTGTGGAATGACCGCATTTGCTGTTTTAGAGGCAAGTTCTGAGATAAAATGGATATTTGATAGCTTTGGATAATGAAGCTGTAAGTAGGGAGGATTCGGTTAAGAAAAAGAAATCAGTAGGAACCTTCGGTTGCGTCCCGAACAAGGCACCCCTCTCTTTCGGCGTACTCCACCTTGGGATGGGGGAAGCTCGAGTTAGGTCGCGTTATACGACGACTACCTCCGGATGCTCAAGCGCCCATGACACTGGGCAGTATGACGTTGCCGTGCTCTTTTCGCAGCATCACGCGACGGCCGGCATCGGAAAGAGGGGCTTGCAGACGAAAGTGTTGATTGCGGGTCAAGCGAAGTGCTATCACTGGAAAACTGGAAGAGGGAAGATGTGTTCAGGAGGATGGTATTGCTTACAGCATTGTTCTTTGCGCATGGGGAGCAATATAGACCACAGCGAGGAGATGGTGAATCACTAACAGCTGCAACAACAGGCGATTGCTACGCTTTGCAATGAGCAAAAATGAAGCCATGTCAGTCGCAGACTGCACTTGCAAAAACATTTATCAGGATTGTAGGGCATATAGTCCCAGCTAGAAATGTGGCAGTGACCGCACAGGGATGGCCTTTCTGCCCGACCAACAGTTCCTGATGTTTCTTTCAAACCCGCTTGTCGGCAGGAAGATTTGCTGAATTCCTAGGAGTTGCAAATGGCTACCAATTTAACACATTGACGACAGTGAGACGCGGTTGCGCGTCTCACTTTGCAGACCACATGGGACATTGAGACGCGGTTGCGCGTCTCACCCTTCTCATGCCTTTTTCTAGCGAATGCGCGACTTCTTTCCAAGTTGTTTATATTTATTCTGTAGGCATACAGTAACCTAACTATAAACGCAGTGGTCCATGAAATGGTTCGATGTGCTCGAAAATAGCTGCTAGACCTTCTCGTATTGGGTCCTCCGAGATCTGAAGGGAGGCTAGAGTTAGCGAAGGTGAATGCGCCTTTTGAGGAAGAAGATGTGAACGCACGAATTCCAGATTCCACGCATTTTGAGTGGCTTCCCTACTCCCCACTGCCCTGAACTGACTTACTCCCTCTGGTTTACGGCCCTTCATTTTTGCGCTAATTTATCACTATCTCGCTCAAGATACGCACACAGGCTGACTGCCACTTTGCCGACCGATCCCTCTCCCATTGTACTCTTGTTTCGTGTTTTCAGTGTTGAATTCCAAAAAGCGCACCTTGCCGGACAATGACACGCGGTTGTGCGTCTCAAAAATTGCGCTCGCCAAATTGCTCGTGTCCCACCTGGCCGAAAAACCCAAAACGCGCGCTGTCGTCAATGTGTTAAAAACGCGTGCTCATCTCAGATAAGAGTTTATCGGGAATGTGTTGTGATTCCGAACTTACCAACTTATGGCGAGAATAAAGACATGTAGTGCATCCAGGACCATCGTTGAACATGCTTGTGTGATAGGCCATCCGGTGTGGTGCGGGAGGCATAAAGTTGCAGTGGCGTACCTGCGGACAGCGGAGTTAGAGGTGTTTGTGAACAACAGCGATGCATTGACTGTCAGGACAATTTAGCGGTCGAATAATAGTCGCTGATGATGTTGCTGCAGAAATACCCGTATTTATTTTGTATTACTTCGAAGATCCACCACACATTCTTAGGAGCTTTATGAATGTAGCGGTCGGGTGATGCTTATGATGGCTCCGCAATATAGGATATCAAAAATGCGCAACCTGAAATCTGAATTAAATTGCCCTACATGTCCTTACGCATATTTTTATTATCAGCTCTCATCAACTGATATCACTTTTTGTCCCCCACCAAACATGTTCCCGTTCCACCCACCACATCACTTGTCAGAACCAACGTCTCATCGTTGCTGGGACATTCGCTGTGAGTTTGTTGAAATTTGCGTTTTGGCGCCTCTTATCAACTCTTATCATCCGTTATCACTTTTGGTCCCCTTCCAACTACAGTAGTGGCCAGAAATTTATAAACAAACGGTTATTTCATGAATTCTCTTCTGAAAGAATTCTCTTTTGAAAGTCACCCACGTTTCCAAATTTATAACAATTCCTAACTACGTGTTTCATGATTTACACAGAAAATCTCAACCTAAAGCTCAAAATTTGTTTTTTTTTTCAGATTTTTCGAAATCAATGAAGGCAGGTGAGAGATCACTTGATGCGTTATTTGATTTAAATAGTGTATAATCCCAACAGAACAGTCAAGTAAACAGTCACCAACATTGCGCAAGTCTAGCACATTGCCCAGAACTCTCTAAAGTATTGGATACATCAACTGGTTTTGAATGCGGGGTCAATAAATGAACTCACTCTCTAGTGGGGTCTCTCTCTGTAGTACCGTGTTTTCGTGACTCCTTCATTGACATACGAATTTGTAGATCCTTTCCTAGTGATTCTGTCATGTTTGCCCCAAGAGTCTGACCTGGCTGACCTTTAAAAGCACCCCATGCTGCCCAAACCACTTCTGCATGTAGAGGCGCGATGAATTGGGTCGCTGCTCTGCTGACAGACAAAGCCAGATCGTGTGGCAGCCATGCCCGCGGATACATAACATCTTCGAAAACATGACAGCAAACGTTCGCCTTCGACGCAATCGCTACCTAAGTCATGTAGAGTGATCTCACGTTTTCCCAAGACAACCTTATCAAGTCTCCGCTAAGTTTTACAATTGGCAGCTGATTCTTTGGACCAAAACGTTCCCTATCGCGGTGCCGTACATTACAAGTACCCTTGCTGTCGAGCATCCTTAATACCAGTTTAGCTCCGCACACTACCGCGTTCATGACACGGTAGGCTTTGGTGAAAGTGTACAGCCTGTGGAGTTACCACTAAAGTACCCAACAGTTAGTTTTGCGTCGTGGAACGCGCTGGCATAACTCCGATAGGCTGCCTTGTTTTGCTGTAGCTCAGCGATTGAACGCGCGGTGGAGTGCGGGGGTAAACGGTGTTTGTAAACAACCACCATGAATTAAAGGTCAGGATAATTTAGCGGTGGAATAATAATTGATGAATTGATGCTGAAATGGAAACACCCAGTAGTCGTGATAGGATTTCTTCTAACAACCGTACATTCCTAGGAACTCTGGAGAGAGTAGCGGTCGCGGAGATTACAGCGTAAATATAATGAAGTTGAAAAGATTGGTATGAATTTCCCTTCTTACCTAGAACTTCGTTTTGGGTGATCTCTACATTCTCAAGCATATCGTTATTGTCAACCCTATCGGCCGTTATCACTTTTTGACTACCATCGAATGTAAACCTGTCCCACCCTTCACATCACTTCTTGGAAAACACTTTACTGCTGCTGGACTAGGACACCCGCTGTGAACTTCGTAAAGTTTGCGTTTCAGCACTCCTTACCGAATCGTATCGGCTCTTATCACCTTCAGTCCCCTGCCAAATGTGTCTCCGTCCCGCCACCTACCGTGGCGCTCAAAAGTATTCGGCCAAATGCTTTCCCTGCCGTAACCTCTTTTTTGCTGAGTCAGTTTGGTTTAAATTTGGATATGATCAGAGGGCAACTCTTTCTTACAAAACCAGCCCATTAATAATCTATAGGAGCAGGAGTGGAGGAAGAAAAATTTAAAGAAAAAATAAAGGAATTCATTCACCGATTTCATACTCATTCCTGTTAAGATTTAAGCAAATTTAGAAGGTTGTCGACAAAGTATCGAATCCGCTAAGTGTTATTTATCATGCGACCGGTTGTTTGGTTGAGTTATAAGATATCTACAATGATATGAAATTTATTGGAATTTAGTCATACTCGAAAATTTCAAATGTTTTCTTTTTTTCTTTCTCCTCTCTTGCTCCCATCCATCACTAATATGCTGAATCTGTAAGAAAAGCTTGCCCTCAAGATGTATCAAAATTTGAACCAAATTGATTCAGTAGGAAAGAAGTTACGGCCGGGGAAGCATTTGGCCGAATACTTTTGAGCGCCACTGTATATCACATGTAGGAAGCAGCATCCCATTGCTGCTCGCCCAAGCGCTATGAATTTCGTGACCGTCACCTTTCACCGCCCCTTATCCAATCTTATCAGCTGTTATCACCTTCGGTCCCCTGCCAAAGTGTCTCCGTCCCACCCCCTATATCACATCTATGAAGCAGCATCCCAATGCTGCTGGTCCGAGCGCTATGCATTTCGTGACCGTTACCTTCCACCGCCCCTTATCCAATCTTATCAGCTGTCATCATCTTCGGTCCTCTGCCAAACGTGTCTCCGTCCCACCCCC
>KZ346810.1:17994-34347 GCA_002352805.1 Teladorsagia circumcincta | reverse complement strand
GCCATTTTTTGCCGGTTTCCGAGACCTCTTGGGACCGAGTTATAAGTTTGAAGCAAACTCCGACATCATTGACGAAAGTCTCACCCACCAATAGCAACTGTTGACCTCGCTTCTATTGCCTGTCTCTATCCACTCTTTTTCCGGCTTCCAGGGCTCCATGGAACCGGTTTACAATGTTTTATGGATAACTCCGTCTACATTGATGCCCCGCTCACCAATAGCGTTTAAGCTTATTTCTTTTGTGGACCCTATCCACTTTTTTCCCGGTCTCAAAGGCAATGTTTTGTAGACAACTCCGCCTACATTGATGCCCCGCTCACCAATAGTGTTTATGCTTATTTCTTTTGCGGACCCTATCCACTTTTTCCCGGTCTCAAAGGCTTCTTGAAAGGGGTTACAATGTTTTGTAGATAACTCCGCCTACATTGATGCCCCGCTCACCAATAGTGTTTATGCTTATTTCTTTTGCGGACCCTGTCCACTTTTTTTTCCGGTCTCAAACACTTCTTGGAACTGACCATGAGTTATAAGTTCGGAAGCAAACTCCCACTTTTGTGGGCAAATTGAAATCATGGTCCTCAGCACCGCTTATTCCGATGTACCCCACGCCCACCGTCGGCGGGGTCTTCTTAGCTAATGTATCTTTCGTAATTGTCGAGTGATGGTACACCCATCCCACACTTGGCCAGACTTTTCCAGGTGAATCTGAGCGAAGTAGGGATTTTCGTGACAGACAAACACCGTGATACACACAGACATAGCGCCTTATATGAAGTAGGGATATGGTACTACCAGCAATAGATGCCTCCACAGTCCGCAAACCTTGCGAGACAGTGGCGCCCATTTGAAGGTCGACTTATGCACGAAAAGAGTCTCTACAACCCGCTACTCACTCATACAAGTGTTTGTCACAAGCTAGCACAAGTTACCTCGAACATACTACTAAAGCAAGTCCCAGAAAAGGTCACAGGGACACTTTCAGGGAATAGGTCGTCATAGTTTCAGGGAATAGGTCTTTCATAGCAGGTCTTCATAGCAGATCAAAATAAAGCTTTCAGAACTACATTTCATAGCGTTGGGAGCATTTATAGCAGCAGTCTCAGAACGAATTCGAGGAGTCTGAAGTTATAGGTAGGAAGTTGACTAATGATGAAGAAAAAGGGGAAGGAAAAGGCGGACGAGGCCTCAAAACGGGGCTCCCCCTCCTGCGCTAAGAAATGAGGAGAAGAATGGGGTGGACAAGCTGTCTGAGCTGTCCGCTGCCCAATTGCGATTGCTGTCAAGTAGCCGCAGTGCCTTGCCACTTGCCACCAATTGCCATTGGGACGCAATGCGTCGTCACGTGGGTGCGAGCAACCCGAGAAAAACCACACTGCTCCCGCAAGGCCAAGAAGCCGCAAGGCACCGCGTAAGTGCTTTAAAGGATCGACCTAAAATTGGCCGGTGTCCCGAAACGACCGCAAATACCTGCGCATCCAATCTTGCACTCTCCACGACGGCAAAGAGGAGGCGCGTACAGGGGCTCTACACAGCTCTTCATTCGCTCGTCATTCTCTCCGTTCCAGCGGCATCTGAAGGTGAGTTTTTTGGCCAGCTTCTATTTGTGTGTGTTTGACTAGGGCTAGCGCATTGTCACACACCACTAGCGTCAAATTTTTAGAACCCTGCTGAGAATGTTGCTTTAAATAATTGTATTAGTGCTTTTGCTGTCGGCAAGAATATTGCATCAGGTACAACTTTAACAAATGATCCATGACAGACGTAAGCATTTCATCAGTCGAAACGAGCAACATGCGAGTTTTTCCGACAGTGTTGATGATTGCAACCTCGTAAATAAAAAGAGCCGAATCAACGCTGAGGCTCTCGCTTCATCCGCCACAGTTGGAACATGTTTTCCCCCATTGTTTGGATGGAATTATCTCTGCGATCTATGAGAGCTGGTTCCATGAGCATCACGCTATCGCATTCCACCTATTTTAATTTTGAATTTTGAATTTGCGTCTACTGGTCTGGCTTCGATGGCTGACTGGCTCCTTACCACTGCAAGAACTACCGCAAGAATTGATCAGAGCTACGGAGAATCCACCTGGTACAACATCCAAAACTCTCAAAGGTCTTGCGGTGCGAAAGTGACTGCACTGATGACACAGCTTTCGGAGCAGGAGGAGTAGGCGAAAATTTGACAAAAAAGGAGCGGCTGGTGGAAAAGGAGGAGCCTATGCAGAGTCTGGTGCGTTCTAGTGACGCTCTTCGACAGTGTTTTATGGAAATTCCAATGACACTGCTTATATAAACATGTGTGTGCATGTAGTATAAGCGAACAGCAAACATATATATTCATCCTATTATTATATATATATGATTCGCTAAGTACGTGTGTGCGTGTGTAGTCTGTGTGCGTGTGTGTTTGTCACGAAATTCGTGGTCGCGTAACAGCAGTCGTCATGAATTGATTTAAGGATATGATATGGGGGGGGGACAGGAACATGTTCGGTGGTGGACAGAAAGTGATAACTGCTGATAAGATCTGACAAAGGGCGTTGGGACATAAAAGTCGCGAAATGCATAGCGCGCGGCCCAGTAGTAGTAAGGCGTTCTCTTCCAACTATGATGTAGCGGGTGGGACGGGAACATATTTATTGGGGACCAAAAAGTGAAAACATTCGATAGTGGCTGAAAAGAAGCGTCAGAAGGAAAATTTCACGACATAGACCGCAAGGCCGAGCAGCATTGACTCGCTGTTTTGCAGATTTGATCTGGGAGGTTGAACCTGAACATATTTGTGTGGACTAGAAAATGACAATAGCTGATAGAAGCTGATAAGGATCATAGGAAGGCAGATGTCACTAAAGTTCTTATTGAGATGTGCGATAAGAAACCATCTCATTTCTTAGCGATTCCGACCTGATCCATTTTACCGCTAATCTACACGAGCTTATTGAATGGACGGTTCCTATGGAATTACGGTAAGTATTGGTATTTCTATTTCATCACAGGCAAGTAAGAGGTTATTCGATCGCGATAGCATCCCAATATCCAAAGCATGGTAGATGTTTACGCTGAGGGCTGATAATAAGCGTTTCAAATTATGGCGTGATTTTCTCAAAGGCCATTTGGCTGCTAGACTTTGTTAGCTCTAGAAGAAAAAAATTTATTTCGATTTCATTGGTATTGACGAACTGTGAGAATTCACTGCTTAAACATTTGCTTTCGTTCATACCATTAGTAAAATCCATTGGACAGCGCTATGTTTTTCACCCTGTGCCAGATTTTTCATTGCAATCAGCCAAACTTCTGTAAATAATTAAGTCGTGGTTAGGAGTGACATGTACTGCGGATATAGTTGTGGTTAAGGCACGGGTCGGGTCTAGGTGCTCAAAGAAATCTCCGATAGTATGGCGGAGTTTGCTACTGTAGAAGCAATGGCACGCTCATGGTTCGTAATCGCTAGCCCAACCAACGTCCCCGGTCTAGCATTTATGACGACGTGAGCTAACTGCCCGCCGACAAAAGTGGAGCGCGGCTGGCATAGGGCGTGAAATCAGCTTGATTGATTACCCTATCAACTGCTATCACGGAGCCAGCAATGATTGACATGGCCGAAGAACTTTTTCGGATATACTTTCCTCTTAAGCCAGCTGCCTTCGCCGCTGCTGGGGAGAAAAGTCTCGTTTTCGTTCTTGTTGACAGCTTTTTCCCGTTTTTTCTTCACCGGTGCTCCATTTCACATCTCTGCACTCAATTTCGAGCGCTAATACCCCAACTCGATTCCGACCCGCGCCTTTAAGAGAGATATCTAAATACTGCGGGCATAAATAATAGCTTTATATGAAGGCATCTTGCCTTGGAGCCTGAGAGCTATGGAATGCTTGAGCTTGTTGTGCTGTAATCACTGGCACTTCGACAGGAAATTATCATGGTCACGATTCAGTTCCTTGTAGGATCTCCGAGAGCGGTCCAACCCATCAGCACAAACAATCTTTCTTATTATTATAACTTGCAAACAAAAAAGTTCACGAGAAAAATTTTGGGTTGGCCTGTCACCAGAGTTTGCTGTTTGTTCAGGAACTGTTGTTAACTATAGGGCACCATTCCGAGTAACAGGTGAAGTTACCCATATGGGAGTAGGAGTCGAAACCCAATCAGTGCTAGTGCTACGCAGAATCCACCTGTCGCAATATTTGTAACGAACAAACACTTCTCTTTCGCTAACGAAAATTGTTATTATCGAAAGCACTCATCATATCTTCATTCAGTAATAACAAGTTTCAGCAAAACAGGAGTGTAACAGAAGTAGCTTGATCGTATACCGTGGGCTCGACTCCCGCACCGGCAAGTCTCAAGTACTGCTGTGTATCTTTCACTAGTACTATATATCATCAGTACATCTGTTTGCCATTTTTCACACCTGATGCTCATCTTGAATTCATAGCTTGAGACTTTCTGGGGTCGCTTGCAGCCAGCGATAAATGAATCCTACTTTCAAGGATTCTTACCGGCTGGGACAAGGATCGGAATTTGTACTAGCCAGAGACAAGTCACCGAAGTGGGGGAAACGTCCCCGATAGGGTACAGCTGCATACGGCCTTCGAGTTGGTCATGTGTCGGAACTCTGATTATGAGAAGTCTTCTTTCTTCCTTCCCACCTTTATGATGGGCACTTTCGCTTGCCGCTCTGCTCGCCTTTCTTAATATTACAATCATGTGCCTTCTTCCTCCGAGGTGACTTCTTCAGTATGCTCATCAAATCCGCAAAAATCTCATAAAAATTGAAGAGTGCTGCAGAAAGCCCTAGTTCATTTCGCTTTCAGATTTGTGCACAATGAGCGTGTTTCATTTCAAGCTTCCTTGGATAATCGATGAATCCGAGTACAACTGTTCCGGTCGGACCTTATCTGAATGGAAGAACAGAGGTTCGGTGAACAACGTGCAAGGGACCTATTACGCGGTAGCAGGAACCATCCTTGTGGTGAGGTCAACTGCGTTTTCTTCAATAAAGGCGTCTCTGGAAATAACACAAAAAACCACGGCGACACCTACACGGCACAGAACGTGAAAGCGTAACAGAATGATATACGAGCGTAAGGTGGATGGTGGATGTTGTGAGACTGCACCAAAATGTAAGGCTTTTTCAGAAGTTAGTGCGGGCCCTGTTGAAACGTTTTATACCATATACAGTGCGTTGCAAAATCATATTAGGACACCCCCCCCCCCGAAAACTAGGAATATCTCGGCTCCAAGCGAAGCTCGGAAATCGCAACTTGTAGAATCAAAACCGCCGCTATGAAAAACCTATACTCGCAAGTCACCAGGGTATCTGATTAGCCTCCCGGATTTTTAGACAAGTCCTTTTTTTATTTTTTGAGCCGTTGCAAAATCATAGGACACCCCTTAATATCCTCCTGCTCTAAAATTTTTTGATTCAACTAGCAACGACAGTAGCACTTATCCAGTGTATGGCAACCCTACTAGACTTACGCATTGTGTTGCTCTCGTCCTCTCCACCACTGAAACCCAGACCTTGTTTTTGTACGCGCCTGATGACTCTACCACGAGGACCGCAAACGTTCTTAGGAGCTCGAGGAAAACCGCAGCTTGACACTCCCAATTCATGGCAGGAGTAAAAATAAGAGGACACCAGGATAATCAATAAAACCTCCCGAGCAGGATTGGTTTATTATCTCGAAGACTACATGGATCAAAATCACCGTGTACGCTCAACCTGTGTCAGCTCTACGACAGAAAGCGGATTAAACTGATACCATCTGGCAAAACCACCGATATGGACAACTTACGAAGGGTCTTGCGCGCGCTGCCATGCCCGTTAGGCGTTGTGACTGAGAGCAAAGAAGAGAAACTCCAGGTTGGGATTCAGCATGAGGTTACGCATGCCCACATCTTTAGGAAACCATCACGGAAAGTTCTTCGAGGGATATTGTCCAATCCAAGCCTTAGTTCCTGCACAGGTGAATAGCGTCATCTGATCCATCAAACTGAACTTCTGGTTACTAAAGAATCCCGTTCTGAGAGAAGCGAAACACTCATCAACTTGGATGAGAATTTGCTCAACAGAGTCCAACCTTGGCCCAGTCTTTCGTTGAATTTCTCATCTACGATTTCACTCGGAGCGCCTAACGGGCATGGCAGCGCGCGCAAGACCCTTCGTAAGTTGTCCATATCGGTGGTTTTGCCAGATGGTATCAGTTTAATCCGCTTTCTGTCGTAGAGCTGACACAGGTTGAGCGTACACGGTGATTTTGATCCATGTAGTCTTCGAGATTATAAACCAGTCCTGCTCGAGAGGTTTCATTGATTATCTTGGTGTTCTCCTATTTTTATTCTTGCTATGAATTGGGAGTGCCAAGCTGCGGTTTTCCTCGAGCTCCTAAGAACGTTTGCGGTCCTCGTGATAGAGTCATCAGGCGCGTACAAAAACAAGGTCTGGGTTTCAGTGGTGGAGGGGACGAGAGCAACACAATGCGTAAGTCTAGTAGGGTTGCCATACACTGGATAAGTGCTACTGCCGTTGCTAGTTGGATCAAAAAATTTCAGAGTAGGAGGATATTGAGGGGTGTCCATGATTTTGCAATGGCTCAATAAATGAAAAAAAAACTTGTCTAAAAATCCGGAAAGCTAATCAGATACCCTGGTGACTTGCGAGTATAAGCTTTTCATAGCGGCAGTTTTGATTCTACAAAATGCGATTTCCGAGCCTTCTTTGGTGCCGAGATATTCCTATTTTTGGGGGGTGTCCTATGATTTTGCGACGCAACGTATTAGGTTGGTCCATTGGGCTAGCAACGAAATAAATTGAATGCTAATGAATTTTTTGAGATCCTCGAAAGTTCCGCAACTTGTCCATTGCGATAGCATCCACTTTTGCAATTCCAGCCAACAGACCAGCTCTTTGTCTCGCTAGTTTGTCTGTTATAGCTAGCACACCGATTTCGCGAGAAACTCTTGATGCCTTATTTTTACGAGTACCGTTCAAAATCTCTCGCAAGTCATGTTGCACCATGGATCAGCCAGGAGATGGGTGAGAGCACGCTCTCTCAATTCGCGGTGCATCGGCGATTCACTTTTTGATGCTGTTGGAAAGGTATCTGAATAGACTATCGACCCTTTGCTAGGGCAACTCTTATGCGATAACGAGACAGCACAGAGGCATCCTCGAAGACTTGTAAAGAGTTCCGATTCCATGCCTTGAGCCCGATTCAACTCCAAACACGATCTGATGTCGCATGTTCAGGTCGAATTACTATGGTTTCCTCGATTGACCATTCTAGAGAGAATATCTTATTGTAAACATAACGATGTCAGAATCGACATCCAATCATTCTTCGGTCAGCATTCAACGGAATCCAACAAGAGAGCAGATTCTAGTGCATTGGCAATAGGTTGTAGATATTGGTGTGTGTTACGCTGGATGAATGAAACAAAAAGCAATAAAAAACTTGAATCAGAATATAGCCGGTTTGTTGCAAGACTTATGGACCTACCTAATATTTGAACAGCACGTTTTCGTCTGGTTTCTAGAGTGTTGTGCGCACTATTTGATGGGCCTATTTCGTTCTTACCTTACGAGTGATTTTCATATATCTTCTGGTATTCTTTAGATTTGTTAGTAATGTCTCTGTCTCATTCTTTCGAGTTCGAACGTGAATGTAGACAGCCCGTAATATTGGCAACACAATGCCAAGCAAGTAGCAGTGGATGGGAAAGCCCGTGAAAGCCCGTGAAATGACATGCAGAGCCTCCGTTTGGGTTTTTGTTCTTTCGAGCAAATGTTATAGCAATTATTTTAGGGATGTGGGCTAAAAACCAGGACCAGACCGATTTGACCCCTGAACTTTGCCTGTAGTAAGTGGTGGTACAACACCTTTGCTCCAGCATTTACTAGTGCTGTGATTTTTGCATGAGAAATATTGTATCGCTCTGAAGGTATATTATACTTTAGTGGCGCAGTGGGAGAGGCACAAGAAACCGCCAAGCGAAAGAAAAAATATCGAGAAATACGTGTAACAGTTCTCGAATGTTTGGAAATATAAATTAAGCCTATAAATTTCAACAAAGGGCTACGATGGACTATTACGTCTGCGACAAATTCAAAATTTGAGTAAAGAGGTATTATTTAGTAGGATTCCGACACGCCGAGATTCCGCATCTTTTTTTGTTTCAGTCACCTCCACACACTATTTCATCTTGTTTTATGTAGAACAACAAGAACGTTTTATTTCCAGACACTTTACGGTGCTTGCCTAATTGGAATGTATCGCGGAAAACTGTTGAGGACTCCCTGTTACTGTCTTATGTTCTTCAATGGCTTCATTGACATCCTGGTTCTGTTTGCTAGCGCACTCTTCCCCGCGTATTTCCATTTTGTGAGTAATATTGTAGACTATGCTCGTATTTATATTTAATATTCGTGTGTTAAATATGATGCCTCACACATTCGCTTCAACTGAGTTCAAATCTGTAAAGGTCCCCAACTTTCAATCGCGAAAGCATCTTGCAATGCGTAAGTGCATCGTATTTGTCCGAAAAATGCCGATTTCTGGTTTGTTCTTTCAAAGCACTAAAAACAGCAGCAAAATGTTATCGAAGTCTATGTAACGCCTTTAGAGGGACGTTTCATTTAAGCGTCATTAATCAATCAGTAGCGTTTCGTTTGTGAAATGAAACTCGAATCTTACAACATTCAATGACAGCTTCAGCCGCTGATAGTCGAGACGAACACGTTGACAAATCCCATCAAGTCGGTTCCATATGACGTGTGAACCCTCAAACGAGAACCACTATGATCACCAACCACGCGTGCGCGATCTGGCAGAGAGAGACTTTGATGTTTAGAAAGGCACATTGTAAATGCAGAGCGTTTGTCTTATTTGCACCGTTTCCGCTCGCGAGCAACAGAGACCAGAGGCGTTCAAGCAAAAGAAACAGAAGTAACAGTTACAAAACCTACGGAGCCCACGGTCAGAATGTGTACTAAGAAAACTATGAGACGAGCAAAGAAAAACGAGAAACTGGTCTGAGAACAGGGTCAACCCTATGTTGGGACAAGTACCAACGAGGGGGTCGTACTTGGTTCAGGTTTTAGGGGGGTCGTAATCTCTCGCTGACCGGCAGTGGGATTCTTGGTAATATCCCTATTGATCATTTATGGTTTTACGAGGGTCTAGTATCCCCGCAAAAAACAGTCATGAAGAGGAAGACTTACAGAAACAGCAGCACTATACCATAGCATCTATAAACCCACGCTTCCCTCTAAATGAGCTTTAAAACAAACCAGCGAATCAGAAGATCGGCCGAGGCATGGCGCACACCAAGGCAGGGTATGAAATTGCAAGCGCATGCTCGAAGCTTTTTAACATAGCACATCCTATGTTCACCGAGAAATTGCTTTCCTTGAAAGTTACGACCAGTGAAACCCAAAAAAACCGCGTTTTCAAGAAAGTGGCTTGAAGAATGCCCCTCCAAATAAAGTTCCAGCAGAACTAATTTTTGAACTGCCTGCATTTCAGGAACGATCAAGTATTTTTTTGAAAGCTTGAACACTGCGGTTTGTTATACCGTGTTCGGCTTCTCAAATGAATGACTTTAAACAAAGTTATGGCCGTTCCAACGTGTTGAATTTTCATTAAATTAACTTTGGGAGAAACTTTAGACATGGTTGGAGAGAGAATAATTCGAGTTTTTTGAAATCAAATCTCTTCGGCGTAAAAGCTCGAAATGAAGGAAGTTATAGCGCTAGAAAGGAGAAGGTAAAAATTGTAGTGCAATTTCACTACTTGCTCAATAACTTATTCATTTCAACTTGTTTGAGAACAAATGAGCTTCACTTAGAAAGGCTGAGCCTCGATGATCCGAAATACACCGCAATCTTGCAAAGTACCTAAAATTCAACAAAGAAAAGAAAAATTCGTCCACACTTCAATATCCCCGTTCGTCATCTGTTCTCGATCAGCAAATCCGCTCCATTGTCAGGGCGCGACCCAATTCAAAACGCTGTCAATACGCGTTCCCATTCCTTCGCTACCTCTAGTTTTTATGTTATTGCACCTAATATTACACCTATCGGTTTTTTGGGTCTCAGGGAGTCGTACCAAATCGTATGTGAAGGGGGGGGGGTCGTACGTAAAATATTCCAAAAAGTTGCAATGATAGGGTTGACCCTGTTTGGGAATCTGGATCCTGTGCTACACAGTAATTTTCGTAAAGCGCGATCGTCGTTCTCTTAGGTTAAGAAGAAATTCGTGCAACACTTCTCAAATCTTCCGATTTTCTGGAAACTTCCTAGGCAACATTTATGGCCGCCCAATGGTGGAACATTTTGAAGGCTTCCATCCACTGAGGACTGTCACCGATGCCCGACTACAAACCCTTCGATATGGCACCATTGCGGAGGTAGAGGTGTCTCCGCAAATTCCAGGATATGTTCTAGGTAGCTCGTCAAATGCACTCGTACTGTGACAATATTTATTTCATTGTATTACGAATCACCACGTTTCGAAATGAACTCTTCAAAAGTTTTGAAGCTGTGACGAGCTTTCCTCTCTTATCAATCGTAATCCAATCGTCATGGCCTGTATGGAAACCACTTTCCAGCCTTCAATCATCATCTTTACGACGAAATAACTAAATTTGAAAGCAACTTTCCTCCTTTCTTGACCCGCACACCGCCTGGAGAAGGAGCATCCAAAAATTTCGGGAGCATAGGAGAGAAGTGGTGGGTGCTCTTGGAAGATATATAACTGGTCAGGATTTGTAAGAAAAAGTTAAACTCAAAACTAGAACGGCGAAAGTTGCAGCACTTTCTTCCCAACCCAATAGTTTTTAAGCCAACGTGACACTATTTAAAGCTTGAAGTATCTAATGAACATTGCTTTCTGGGGAACAACTTTGAAGGTGCACTATTTTTTTCCAGTTCTATCTTCTTCGAGGTGCTGAATTGCTGTTCCTTAGACAAATCTTACTTTGTCCAAGACGGACATTTATATTCCGACATCTTGTGCATATCCTCCCTAGTTTTGGAACTGTTGGATTTTTGCAAAATATGTATCAGATTTTTAATCTGCTGTCAAAAAGTGTACCGTGGTAGGAATCTGATGAGAGTGGGTGAATAATACGCATTCTCAGCAACAGTCACAAGTCCAGCAGATAGATGTCTTAAAATCTGTCTCCCGTCGCTTAATGAGCTCGGCGCTTCCTCATTTTGGATTGCGTCGAAGACATCAGATCACGACAAGATGGGTGCAGCACTGTAGTGACCGCCGATTTGTGCAACGCATCAAACCGCGATGTACCATTTCGCCTAGTGATCTTTAATTGATAACAATACAAGATTTGTGCCTTGAGAAAAAGGCTAAGCGGTGTCAACAAGTGTAGCCAAAATGTTCCAGACAGTTTTGTTCAGACTGGAGCAGTTTTTTGTTCGTCGGTTGCTTTCAACTGGTTCGCTGGTTATTTTTCATGGTGTGAGTTTTTATCGAACAGCATAACTTTTGATAATGCATTGAGATATCCATGATCGTGTCATCAACCAAGTTTACAATCATTGCAAATAAGTTGTTGACGTCTGGACTGTCTGGAATGGATTCACTGTTTCAGCAGCTTATTCAGTCACTGGAATTCGATGAAATTTAGGTGTGTGGTCCGGAGCTTCATTCAACTGCGCGGTGCTTGCCTTGAATAGAGTAGTCGAAATGATCCCTTCCGCAGATTTTCTCCGCTTCCTTTTCCAAGGTGTGTCACTTTGTACTGCGCTTTTGGTCGACATATGACTCTCTTCTTTCAATTTATCAGTTTTGGCAAAATTCGAGTGGGTTACATGTGCTACCGAAGCCCCTTCATTCATGCAGGGAGAGCACTTGGCATCTGGATGGTGCTATCAGTGACGTACATGATTGTTATTCCATTCATCACACGACCACATCCATATAACTCGGTGATCAGCACGTACATTCCTTCTCCGATGATCACAGACGATGAAGCTAAGGTAAGTGATCTTTTCGTCTAACTCAGCCGTTAACCTAGTGCTGCCATGGAATTGTGCACATTGAATTGTGGAAATGCTGTGAATGCTCAATGAAAAAGTCTCCAGCAGTTCAATGACCGAGTTTTGAAGATATCCACATAGCAAGAATCTTTCGAACCTAATCTGGGGAGCCATACTGTAAGGGTGTACCCTGAATTTTTACCATTTATTATTTTTACGGTGAAAAAAAAACTCCCTACACCTAGGTGAAGGAATATGTTCACATGATTTTTTCCCGAGTACTATTCAAAATGAAACCTTATTATCTAATTCGTCAAGCATGTCTATATTTGACGAATTAACATGTCACGATAACGATTGTGTACATGTGTGTTAGTGCGTCTGTTTCCGTCTCGAAATTCACGGCACGCTCAGCGGCAGTGAAACGCAGAAAATCGTATGAGCTGATGACTGTTGGTCATGAGCTGTTATCAGCTGTTATAATTACACAGATCTAATGATAGTTGTTATCAGCCGTCATCAGCGCTATGATTTTCTCAGTTTCGTTACTCTCTGCTTTAACATTAGGGTTTGCACTTTCATGAACTAATGTGAGCTGGAAAGGGGCTATAGGTGGTGGGTGACAGAAAATGGTAATAGCTGACAAGAGGCATCGAGAGTGATCCGTTCGAAGTCGGGAAAGAAGCAGAAGTTGCTGTATTGTTCGTTGTCGTGAACGCTACTGTGAACAAAATTTCGAAGGTTCACTTTGCCGAAAGTCGGTGTGATGGCCTAATAAATAGAGAGGCAGATTTGCAGGACCGATGTCAGGTGCTCGAATCTGCTCGCTCAGCTCTCCTTGCTTTTTTTCATCGCACGTTAAAGGCAAAATTCGGGCTCAGACCAATCTAATAAGCCTTCAGAGCGGCTAGAACGGGAAAAGCTGTGGGACACAGCTGCAGAAGAGGCGCTACGTCCCTGCATCAAATCGCGTCACTAAGACGCTAGCCGCCAAGTATTTAGGCACGCTCCTCCAGTTGAGACACGGCCCGCCCACCGCTCGATATCTTGTCTGCTTCGCAATATTAATCTGCTATGCTATCTCCACTCGGGATTCTCTACCGTTCTCCGCGCTCACATGATCTCTCATCCCTAAGCTAATTTTCTGAACTTCCCCGCAACGTAGAGCAAAAGGCTCGTATTTCCCGTGTATTTTACGATTTTTTCTCCTTTTTCCTCCTCTTGCGGTCCACCTCCCACCCCTACTTTCACATATGAGTGTAATCACCTAACCAGTTTGATCCTGAATTTTGCCTTCAATAGGAGGTAGATTATCCTAATTCAATGGTTTTCCCTTGAATATTTTGACTTTGCCACTGCGGCACTCTAACGTACGCAATGTTCGAACGAGGCGTTTTCTCGCTGAGAGAGTGCGATCGTTGTATTCAGGAAGTCCGAATACCCTTTGTGACAAATTTCTAGCCGAGAACACCCTTTGTGACAAATTTCTAGCCGAATCAAAAATTTGCTCTGTACATCGAAAAAGCGTGGGCGACGGGTAGTACAGCTCGTTAGAAGCTGTTGCGTTCTACTTCACGTACAACTTTCGTAGGCAAGAGGATTCCGATCGTTAACTTCATGTATAGGGACAATAGGAGGCCCACATTATGAAAAATAGACCTCCTTTTTAGCGAAGCGTCGTCAGGACCTCCTCTCAGCCCACAGAATGGAGATATAAAGTCCACGTTCAGGGAACTCTGGTGATATGCAACACAATTTGAATGGCCTATTCGACTTTCCCTCCCCTTGCTAAAGAAGTATACTGAGAGAATTGCACTGCTCTCACTCGCTACAGCTGCTTTTCAGCTCATCTCTGATCAACGATCAACTTTTGAGATTATTTTCAGGAGGCAGCTCACTTCGCTACATTCTTGGTACCAGTCCACGATGTTACTATAATATTGACGATAATATGTTTTTATTCGCTTCTTTGTTCTTACGTTTTCAAGATGCGTCGCTTGACCAAGGGAACTCACTACAAAATTCAACTTCAGGTGCGATCATGCTAAACGTTTCACATGACAAAATCTTATGCATTATGTGTTCCTACGTTGCAAAATCTAGTGCATGATTTATATTGATGCACTAAGCTTTATATAGAGCAATCGTTCCGTGCCCATCTCAGAGTTTGCAAGCCTCCATTCTTGTGACAGTATTTCCTTACGCAAATGCAGGGTCTGCAGCTGCCTCTGCATTTAATCATACTTGGCATCAAGCGTAAATGAGCCATTCGTTGTGATAGATTTGACTACAAGACCGTAAATTTTGCCATAACCATAATAGCGATTTCACGAAAGTGTTTCAGTTGTTTATTCAAGTTTTGCTAATTTGTTCAACCATCACTATCGTATCGATTATTTACGTACTGATGGGGTTTTTGCCAATTTCACGCGGCCTCGTCATTACAGCAAGCATTTTATGGCAGCTGAGTCACGGTAAATCCTCTACATATTGTAATTCTCCTTAGAATGATCAGGCTATTGTTCCGTAAAGGCTGCATCACGAGAGTAGGCGAGCATCATTGCCGCACAAATTGTTCGGTGAACCAAAAATTAAACTCATGCCTTTCTGATGATGCAAATAGAGTTGCTTTTTCATAACATTTTTTAGGACTTCATGGAATCATCTACTTTTTCTTAAATCAGAGCATACGCAGTGAAGTGCTAGCGATATTTGGCAGAAAGAAAGCCCAAAACATAGTAGGCGCCATTATTGCCGATGCACGACATTCTCAGTTGAAGAAAGAAATCGCCGTTTCCAACCCACCATATTAAGTCGGTAATGATAACGACATGAATTTTTCATTCTTTCATTTACTTATGCTTTTTTTGTGCAACACAGGATCTTTCGACTTCCATCTCGTCATGGAACACCTCAAAGAAGCGACTCATCGGAGCGATGCATTTGCCTTTTGCTGAATCATTCATTTCAATCTTCGCAGTCAGTGTTGGGGCATGTTACTTTGAGACAAGTTCCAAAGTAAGTAGAAGCGTGGTGCCAGCATCACACGGGCGCTGGGAATACCGTTGGACGGGTTTGATTTGAGAAGCCATAAACCGTCGGCAATCCGCCAATTTTTTTTTTGATTTCAAGGGATCACTCTTGCACAAGTTCATCTTTTCATTATCGACAACGTTTAATCTGAGTAGCAGCCAAGAATGTTATCGCTGTAGTGGCTCGAATATGCTCGACCAAAGTTTCTCTGCGATACTGGTTTCCGAACATGCAGATACTGCTAAGATCTCGAACTCCAACAGTATGCCTTTGGTTTGTTCAGTGATAGACTAGGAATATCTGCATGCGTCCTCCTGCTACATGCAGATGGCTCCCTGAATGCTCTGAGCTCTTCTTTGAAAATGCCTGATTCGGATATACATAAATGTTAAATATGTGCCGTGTTTATCAATAAAATTAAGTTTGCAGTCAGATTTCGAAACACCTCTTCTACTGTTCTAAAATTCCGAAAGAGTTGCCGTAATCATGAACACAACCATGAATATCTCTCCATGTATTGTATTATGTACATGTACTACATGAACCGTTTATGCAATAATGTTTTCACCAGACACCTCCGCACGCAGTTGGCGGCTCCACTCTGCTCTTTACGTTTCTTGGTGTTACCCACAACACTCCCCCCTCCACTTTCACCGTGAATCAGTTCACATCACCTCAGCCTAACGCTCGCAACTACAGTTCTCACAGCGCGTGACTCTCTCGCCCTAACGCTCATAACTCCCCCTCTCTACCACCGTCTGGCGTTTTGCCATGGGAAACTGAATTCACCTGTCCTGGAGAATTCATCTTCTTATTATCTGTTGGGGGATGAAGATGGTGCAGTAGCAAGTCGTGAAGCTTACTGATTTTTTTCAAAAGGTAAAACACCTGAATCACACATCGAGAGCCCTTTGCAGCTCATCGCACAAACTCGAAACTCGTTGCCGCTACCATCACGGACGTGAGTAGGTGGTGTGGCGCGTCTCAAAAAGGGATCAACGCCTGAAGTCTGATCTTTTACCATGCCTACGCCTTGAAGATAGGGGATGTGTTTTTAAATCTTGTTTTTGGCAACGCCAGCAGTCTCTTTGCATATAGAAACGGAATGGATGATTAGTAGAACAGCTCCTTGCGCGAAAGATCAGGAAGCGTCCGGAGGAGAGAAAAGCTCACCGGCGCGTGCTGGTGACGTCAAAATGACTGCGGCAGGCTCGAGGAAGGAAAAGCGGGGCAAGCCCCTCCCGCTGCCACTTCGCTGAAACAGTGCTAGGTTTCTAGCTCTACACTAACTTGCTCAATCATTTGTGACGTGAGCGGAAGTT
>KZ346808.1:21544-36076 GCA_002352805.1 Teladorsagia circumcincta | reverse complement strand
CTCTGCCCACTTTTCGAAATGGCATGGCTGGCATAACGTGTGAAATCAGCTAAGATGATTGCCGTATCATCCGAAGGAATAGCTGGCATATCCGGAAAACTCGTTTGGACGTGCTCCTCTCTCAAGCTGGCCTTCTTCACTGCCGGGGGAGCGAGGCTTTTGTTTTTGGCCTTGTCGAAGGTTCATTTTCGTTTTTCTTCGTTGTCGTTCCATTTCCCATCTCTATAGTAAGTTGCAATCTCCATAATGCCCAAACACGAGCCTGACTTTTGCCTTTAATACTCTACTCATTTGAAGTCACACTGGTTTCTGATAGTCGTTAGTTGTTTACAATATCTTACGGAAGCAAATCGATGTTTACGACGGTGTTTTTCATCCTAGCAAACCTATGAATTTAACCAACGCTGAAAAAAGCTGAGATGAGAGATAAAAAGCCCTGCTATCTTAAGCGATCAGACCATGAACTTAAACAGCGTTGCAACTGCTCTAAGGAATCCTTCACTCAAACTTCTTGCGTTCTTTCCCCAATATGACTGTGTCAGTTGTGATCACTAGAGACAACACACGAAATTTCACGCACAAAGATTCGGCTTGAGATGAGAGACAAACTCGCGAAAACATACTCCATAGACAGCCGAAGGTATGTCGCGTGGAGCCGAAGGCGGGGCAGCGAAAGAATTATGCTAAAGCATTTAATTTTGGAGAGTATAGACAAAACAATCGATAGAGTAGGATGCAGTAGAAGTGTGAGATGTTAGTGCAGTACGTCAAAAGGTCAAAAATTTGAACGCGTACCAGACCTTCCGGTTTTTAGAATTGTTTACTGAAACAAATGCGGTTCTTTTCGTTATTGTGAACGATGGATCCCAAGCCAGTGATTTATGGGTGGAATAGCATCACGATCTTTCCGGAAAGCGTTCCTTTAAAGGGGAGTGCTACAAAATGGGATATTGGAGGGCAAGAGGGGAGGCACTGCAAAAGGATAACGATTTCTCCAATGGGCAAGTAGATATGCCTCGCAGCGAAGGGCGTGTTCATCGCCATGCAGCTAACCCTACCCTGGACAGCGCCGCCTGTCGTGGTCCGCCCCGCCTTTTCCGCCGTGTTTTGCTCTTCATCTTGAAAAGGCTTTCATGTTGAGCGGCTGTATCATTTAGTTTTTCTAAAACGTCGTTGTCAGGGAGAGTATGATGATAGTTGGCGTATTATCGCCTCGCAGGGTTAATATGTGCAAAGAGCTAGTCCTGGTTGCTGGCTCACCCGAGCGGAGAACAACTAGAAAAAGGGGCCTTATCTCTCGGGTCTTAGCTTGTTTTCTCTCGGATATCCTTGAGCACTGCACTCTTACCAGTTCTACTTTCAGCTCCAATGGGTAACTATTTTGAATGCCATCACCTTCTGACTTCTGTCCTCTACTTGGGGCAATTCACACAACTTTTGGAAGCCTCCGACGCTATGGTTGGCTCAATTCCCGGATGGTGCCGCAAAATTCGCCCAGCAGTTTGGAAACCCTTAGAATTCGATCACTCGGGTCATTCAAAAAACGATGAGTTGCCCGAATGGCGCTCAATTACGAGCCAAGTACAGTAGTGACACGTTGGTGATTGACAAGCGAACCGCCAAGACGGTGCGTAAAACTGGTCGGAACGACCTTCAGAGTGTTTCAAAATTTTGAACGATGTTTCACAGCAATTAAGAATGAAAACCCTTCTGTAGGTGTAAGTAGGGATAGAAGTGGTCAAATGGCAACTACCTCTCACGTGCACGGCAACGAAAATTAGTCCTAGATCCAATCTTTCATGGGTAAACCAGCCTTCCATACTAGATCAACTACTTACAATTAGGTACTAGACAGTTCTAGGTGCTATCACAAGATAAGGGGGCAGCGTGGTGCTAATGCAGTTTTGTGGAGTGGTCAAAAATGTCACGAAAAATGGCAAATCCTCCAATTTTGTACATTTAACTCTTTTTTCACGGAGGATCTGTCAAAACTGTCAAATCTCCTCAAGACGACCCTTCCCCGCCATCACAACCTCTTCAACTTCCTGAAATACAGCCTCCCCTTCAACCTCTTGACCATTACCTACCCCAAATACGCCTACCCCCTCCCTCCCGAAAACTCCATACGAACCCCCCCCTCCCGTCGAGAACTGCACGGCGCATTTTTGATCCAGGTCCAGGTTCCAAGATGCCTCTAGCACTAGCTATTCTGTGCCCTGTCCAGTTCGAAATAATACCACTCTGTATGGGACGCTCGGAAACGAGCTAGAACACGCTGGTTGCTAAGAAACTACAAGGATTTGGTCAGCTACCTTGCTTGTTGTTAGGAAACAAGGGGTTGGTATCCCTTCGTGGGATACGCCATACAACCTACATTCCTTTCACATCATAATAGCCCTTGAATGCGGTTCTTACTTCAACAGTGGACCGACCAGTGCAGCCGATACACACACACACGAAGTTTATATCTTCCTACACGAGTCTAGTGTCATTTAGGCAACAACAGAGTGAAAGAAGACTCGATTGTTTCGAGCGAGACTTGATACTGCAGGTTTCCCATACGATGTTCCAATTCCAAAACGGAGGTCTACCAATACGACCCCTCCTCGCCCCACCCACCACTCTCACCCTCGTGGTTGCTTCTATAGTATTTGGTTCTGAGACCAGTCAAGATCAACGTCGACAGAAGGGGAAGAGGGACGGGGGAATGCGTCTAACGAAGCGGTAAATCCACTAATATTCTCTATCCTGCGCTTCTTTCGCGAAGTTCCCTTTAAAATCGTCAAAAAACCTCGAACAATCCCCTTTCCCCCACTTCGACCCCTTCAAAAATGGTCCCCTTCCGAGAATTCAAATGTGACCCCCAACGCACGGTTGACCCTGCCTGGATCTAAACCCCCCTGCGCAAGAGAAATGAGCTGATCGCCACTATATTCTTTTCGGTCAACTCAGTCTTACCGAAGAAACATCGGCATTTTAAGGTCGAAACACCATTCATGAAGAGCCTCACCCATGTTAGACACTTACTGGATACGCCATGCATTTGAATCTTGCTGAAAATCTCGCTATTATTTGTAATGAGCCCAATTGCTTAAAAGTAGACCGTTCTATGAACGTTCTTTAATCACTTGTTACAGCCACTCACACATTTAAAATGATCAGTCCAATGTAATAGAATAGGTCTGAGCTAATGTAAGCTTAGTAGGACATGCCCAGTCCATGATATCGGATGCGAAACTACGCGAAGACAAAAAGTTTGGCTCTAACATCGACTTCTCGGAATTCGAGTCCCCTCACAATCAATTAACTATAGGATTTGAAATGGAAGGCGAACGTGCCAATTCTCAGTGGAATTGATCGACGTCGAGCAAATTCCACTTTTTATCCTTCATATAGAACGCAGCCGGCAAGGCATGTTCAAGAGAATAAGGATATGCAAAGAGACGACACAGACACATTTCCTGCGCGTTGGCAGCCTGCCGTCCGAGCTGATGCAGTGAGTCTCTGCATTTTTCTGCAAAGTGCACCGAAGCGCACGTAATTTATGCATATCGATTCTGGAGCAGTTTGCAACTAGCTGAGATTTCCAGTAACTCTGGCTGAAATCTGCACCGAACATCTGCAAAAGGGCAACAGAAAAAGTTCTCCGTTAAGATTTCGGTTTTGAGATTTGTTTATTTATAGACTTCAAAAGCAACTGTTTAATGAGAAAGAGAATGGAAGGTAGGGAAAGTGTTTGCTTCCACTGGGGATCAGGATCAACCGTGACGTTCGCAAATTTTTCGAAAATTTCGCAACTTTCCCTTTGGGAGGGTCTCTGCGGATCTGCGGACCACCACTGCCACCTTGCGACTCAAAAGGCTCCCCCAATACGAACCACCATCGCCATCATAGCTGTTTCTATTGCATTTGATTATGAGACCAGTCGACGCAGCCCAACTCTGTCCCACTATTTCCTCCAAAACGCGGCCGATGAGCGGGGGAGGAAGTGGGAGGGAGGGGAGGGGGAGGGGTATATCAGTGCAGTTTTCTCTACTCTTTCCCTACTTCCTACCTACCTTTCCTACTTCCTACCTACTACCTCATACATTCACCAAATCCGTCAAAACAAATCTGATTCGCCCACTCATCCCTGCGTGCAACTCCCCCCCCCCCCCTTGCAAAACCACAATTGCGGCACCTCCTTTGAATAGTACCATCGCACGGTCGACTTCGCTGAGGATACGCCACGCATTCTGTTTCCCAGCTGGATAGCACTAGCCTTTTGATTACGTTACCAAGCGGTGTTGCGTGACAGCGCCAGCAGTCATTCACGTCCCCTATCTTCTCAAACGAGTCGGGTGCTATTTGGGCAATCTCAACCAAGTTTTACGAGCTAAATATCTTCCGGTGCGGTTTTTTTCAAAGTGATTTCAACTGATTCGATGGAACTGAAAATTCACTGGAGCAGAAAATGTAAAAAGAAAACGTTCAAAGCAAAATCAACAGCAATCAACAGCTACTGCGAGAGATGTAAACCACAGTGATATCTACGCTGTAGAATTCCTTTTGTGAATTGAACACTTCTTTCAATCCTACGAAACATGGAGACCTATAGAGAACGATCATTTAAGGGCAAATTCACGATAATGTCGGCGGTCGAGGAAGAGGAAATATACCAAACGAAGGGTAGGCGAGCCCCTAAAGGTGCAGGCCGATGTGCGTTTTGTAGCGAAGAGAATGTCCTTAGCGCCTAGCAGGCCATACCCACGCCGCCGCCGCAGCACAACCACCCTCTCCCAGTCTGATGCTGGCCGTTTTGGATGGAGAGCGTTAGCGTTGAAGAGAGCAACACCGAAAAAATTGCACGTATGCTGAAATCAAAGGGCTAGAAAAGGGTCTCATTTCTTGGGTGTTAAGCCATTTCTCATGGTTTCATCTCCGAATCTCTTCTTCATGGAGGGAGCGAATCTCGTCCTGCACCACTGACCAACTCTACTTGATTTCCAGCGGGCTTCCTTTTCAACGTGAACTATGCCATTAATGATAAATTGAATGCTAGATGGGCAAACATTTATCAATGCGATAGGCTTGGAAAGACTGTTCTAAAGCTCCTCTTGGACTCGTGAAAAATTTTCAGGGCATGAGCAACCCATATATCACGAATCGCAGTTGTAGTATCGAACGCAGAGCTATTCAACCCCAACGGCCAAAGTCGTCGACGGCTCGTGTGGTGCAGACTAGAGGAGGATTTGTTTTGATTTCCGAAAGGGAGCCGTACTTGAGGGTTGGACTGGAGGAGAGCGAACAACGGTCGAGAAACTCCTCGACAGAAGGAGACGTATTAGCCCCAAAGTGAGGTGAAGGGGTCGCAAGCGCAAGGACTAACAAAGTTCGAAGTGGTGTGCTGCTACTCGCTGCTCTGCTCTGCTGCTATGCTAACAATAAATTCACAAGGTTTTAGTTGTTCTGAAGCAACTGGTACCATAGGTAGAACTTTCCAACCCACTCTGTGTGGGGTCACTGCATGGTGCATACCAGGATGGAATGGATCTGCACCAAGTACCACTTCCTGTTTAAAGGCATACTTCGGGCTCAGACCAACCTAGTAAGCGTTTGAAGTGGCTGTAAGTGCGTAGGATACAGCTGCAAAAGACGCGACACAGTCCCGCATCAAGGCGCGTCATTAAGACGCTAGACGCCAAGGATTTAGGCACGCTCCTCCAGTTGAGACACGCCCCGCCCACCGCTCGATATTTTGCCTGCATCGCAATGTTGAGCTGCTATGCTTTTTCTACTTGAGATTCTCTACCGCTCTCCGCCCTCATGATCTCTCATCCCTCAGCTGGTCTTCTGAACTTCCCAGCAGCGTAGAGGGAAAAGGTAGTATTTTCTGTGTAATTCACGATTTTTCTCCTTTTTTCTTCTCTGGCGGTCCACATCCCACCCTTACTTTCACGCTTGAGTAGAATTACCTCACCAATTTGATCCTGAGTTTTGCCTTTAAACCACTTTGCTACTCCAGTTACTGGAGTGGCAAATTTCCCGGCATTCAGACACTGACAAGTGAGTAGGAAGGGTGTTCGTTATTGAATGATCCCATCCACACTAACAGTTGAAATACTGAAACTTCGGCATACAAAAACCCGAACACTATTCCGTAGACGATTCCAATCTTTCTGGTTCCAGCAGGGCCGACCGTGGCGCCTGCCCGAGGTTTTTCTTCCAAAGTCTCACCCCTCCACCTCCCCGTCTAGTCGGTAAATTATTATGCTTGATTGTGTCAACAGTATCTGTGAACTCGATTCATCTGACACTTTTCCTACTTACTCCAACACTGAAAATTTGACTGGAAGGGATTCTTTCTATACCCCGCCTCAAAAACTTCCTCTCTCATGTGCGACGTTTCACTGAATCCATCCCTCATAAATATGACCCCCCATCCGCTATCAGGGTCCATCGTGGGCTGCGCAGATCTCAAAGGAGGGTATGGGCGTCGTTGATTTTTTGAAGGGGATCCTGAAGTTGAAGTGATCGTGATAGCGGGGAAGAAGTATGTCATATTTGAAGGTTTCTTGACATTGTGGCGTAAATTCTACGAAAGAAGCGCGGAATAGATGAAAATATATCATTTCCCATTTTCTCCATTTTTTTAACTTTGTCTACACCCTCTCCCGTTCCCCGCCCGCTCACACGACGGCGTTTCGGAGAAAAGGGGTTGAAGAGTGTTGAGTGTTCCCAGAACCAAACCTGTACAAATAGCCAAGGGTTGGTCTGTATGCGAAGCGGGTCGTATTGGGGAGCCTCTCATTATAGATTCACTGAAACAGGACCAAATGTTTGAATCAGAACAACCGATGGTTCACACTGCCTTCAATGTCACGGACGGATTGTTGACCATGGTTTGAATTGTGTCCACGTGACCTCAAAGAGTCACCTACTATTTGGGAATTCAACACAATCTGTGGGTCTTTTTCCTGTGAATCATCGACTTTATAGGCTTTTTCACCGTTTATTTATTTGCGCTAAAGATGACACCACGGTCATCAGGTCAGGTCGTTCTCGAAAAACAGCAGAAGTCAAAATATTTTGGATTCCCTGAAAACGGGACCAAAGTCATCCAAAGTAGCAGAAAATGTTAGAAGTAAGCCTACATGAAGGTTATCGATTTCGTAAAAGTGCAGGGGGGGGGGGCAACTAAAACTATTTAATCTCCACGTTCAGATAGATTTATTCGCATCTTGCTAAATTCTAACCACTTCTTAAACTTAGAATTGAAGAGCACATCTTATTTCATAAGAAATTTTCAAAGTGGCCATCTACGTGGACGGCATCAGAGAAATTTGCTCCGGAAACACGGCGCAGGCCGATTTCAATGGGGTCCCCGACGGATCGTGTACTATTACGTTGGTTTCCGAAAAACGGGTGTCAAGGGGGTTCGCATGTTCGAAGCTAACGTCTCTAGGAAACCATCCAACATTAAAACGATTCAGGAAATTGCGTAAGAGCTTCAGGCTGAACAGTTACGGTAGGCCTGGATGAGCTCGACGACGATGACAGATGGCGTCATATTCTGAAGACTGCGATGGCAGTGAAGGAGGCCAATGTCTACTTAGAGGGATATTTGGGAAACAATTTGCTGAGAGAGATCCGTCAACGACTGCAATCTCTGTGAGGAAAAAAAGGCAGAGTGCGACAGGGTAGAATGTCCTTTTCTGCCCCTACCCCCTGCTGCAGTGATGAAAAACCGTTTTGCCTGGGAATATCAATGAAGGCTATTACTTTCCACTATCATGGCGTCACTTTAGGGTAATAGTGCTGCTCTGATAGGACATCCCACATGTATTTGCCTCAATCTCCTCATCCTGTGTCCCATGGGAACAACATCATCAAGCAAGTCTAAAACAGATGCTAGATTCGATAACTCAGTTTGAACGACTACGCTCAGCGGTAGTTAGTGCGCTTGCGACAGACCAGTCGCAAGGTAGCCTTTACCTTGAAGGTAGCGATCCATTTGTACCATGCAGAAGCGACCTAATGGCAGGCCGCTCCGTCATCAGGGGAAAGGTCTGGGATGAATCCTAAATGGAATCTTGCTCGCGTCGACCGAGCCATCTATCCCATTTGAGTCCTTCAGTTGTTATCGGGATCGTTTGGCAGGGTCAAATGTTGAGATACCCAGTGAGAAAGTAGTTGTATACGGCAAACACATTCACAATCACTACGATTCCAGAAGATAGTGAAATGCATGGCGCATTTCGAGAAGCAGTTGAATCACATCGCATGCTTTGTGCCTTTTCGTTTATAGCGCTAAGATCCACCCAATTGTTTTACTCTGAAATGGATGAACAAAATAATTGTTTTATGTAAAATTTCCCCACAGTATATAATGCGCTATGTCTGTATCTCTGTTTCTCCATCTGTCACGAAATTAGCTAGTACCTCAAGAATCACCCACCGAATCAGGGTCAAGTTTGAGGTGGGGGGGGGGAGCGTGGGTCAAGAAGTATAGCCACATATCAGCTGGGCAGGGCAGCGAGCGGGGCACACACCAAATCCGGGTGGTGCCAACGGCAAAGATCCAAGTTTGGTTACAAAACAGCCCCTGCAGACGGGGAAAATGGGTGGAGAAGTGCTCTGGGTTGATAAGTTGAATTAGGGAAACCTACCCGCCAAGGGCGGAGCGTTCTTCAATAGGGGGAGCCTAGCGAAAAAATCATAACTCGGTTAAAAAAGCCTAAGGATCAGAAAAAATCGTGTAACAGAGCAACATTTCAGGTGTTCTCGGGATGCCTGAACTGTGTGGAGGTCCGCTCATAGTGGGCGGAGCGTATTCTCATGTGGGAAACGACTATTAAGAACCCTTATAATTCAGATCCGAGAATACCATGGGCTACAAAAAAGTGGGTAGAGGTTGATGAGGGAAGGGAGATCGGGTGCCATTAGTAGGTGGGGCGTGCATTGAAATAGGCAGAGCTTGCTACGAAACGTCATAAATTGTTTTCAAGAAGTTCTGGAGACGTGGAAAGAAGTGGATAGTGGATGGAAGGGTGGCCAACAGCTGTAGGTGGGTGGAACGTGCACCAGAGTGGGCGGAGTTGTCCATGAAATGTAGTCAAGAACAAAGAGAGCCTAGAAACCGGGAAGAGGTTTTTAAGCTTACAAAGAGCGAAGCAAGGGAGGTCAAATACTATTGTTGGGAGGCACCGAGTGGGCATAAAGTAAAGGGCATAAAATTTTGTGAAAATATAAAAAGTCAGTAAGTGAAATCTTACACAACTGCGAGACCATTTTCTCTGAATTCGGAAGACCATTTTGTTAAGAGCCACCTTTATTATCCAATGTAGAGCTTATACAATTTAAAATGGTTAGGCTTGAAAAGATAAATGCGATTGATGGTGAAGAGGACCGATAGACCCAAGAAAGGCTTTTATAAGCGCTGATTGTTTGGAAAGGTGAAGTAAATACCACTGAACTTTGGGATCACCTGATAACGACAAATAGCGTTTCCTAAGCATACCTTGCAATGAAATCGGACAATTTCAATAACAAAACATTTGCTAAGTTTGGTCAGAGAAGTTGGTTTTGTTTCCCATGACATCGACTGCAAAATGTGATGTCTCAGACTAATAAATGATAAGAACTTCTCAGAAGTAGCCATTTATCGAGGAATGACTCACCGGAGATGCCCTGTGCACTTGTCTATTGCTTAGAATCATGACCGCATCTGAGTGCCTTTTCCCTGAAGCAAGGAAATAATGGGGTTCAAAAATTTGAGAACAGGTTCACCATGTGGTGATCGGTAATAGGTGGCCGGATAGGAATCGATCCCCTGTGAGTATTGCTGGCGGAACAACGACATCTGTGATTTCGTCGCAGAGAATAAGTTTGCAAGGGAAAATGCTATACTGCACGAAGATTTTGACAGATAAACAAGAGCTGGTGCTCTCACCCCCAATACAGTATTTGGATCAAATCCTATTCACACCACTGAAATCTTCTATCAGCTCGATTATGGAGCCTAAATTGTCTGGAGAGGGAGAAAAACTTCTAAACTTGTTGGGCTAGCCGCGGTGAATCTTAGGTTGGAACGAAAGTTCTCATCACAAGAATGCTGAGTTATGGCCAAAACTTTCGCCCCAGCCGGATCTCGTGCTGTCCGGCTAATTGTGCTACCATTTACAGCAACAAAAACAAGTCGAAAGTTTTTATTTTTCCCATTTTTGATTTGAATTTTGTCATTTTTGTTTACAACTCCTGCCCAGTTGTATGTCTACCATGCGTGTCTCACTTGTCCCCACGGTCAGAAATTTTCCCTACGCTCATTTTCCAGAACGTGGCGGTCTTCGGTTCAAAAAAAGTAGGCCACTTTGCTTTTGAATTGAAATTGATTGTCCAATTCCTTTGTCATAGAGGTGATCATTGATGGTTTGGAATAGGTGGTGAGCATTCAGGGCTTGACCAAGGGGAATGTGTTGGGTGAATAAGAAATTCCGTTGCAGTTTCAGAATTCCTTGAGGGGTTTTTTTTTCATTTCGCAACATGGCGATTTGGCAATGCCATGAAGGAAGTGGACATTTCCGCGGTAAGAGCGCTTTTGGCGAGCTGCTTCGGCGAACTTCTGTAATTTCTGTTTTGCAGCATAGACCTTCACTTTCGCAATAGTGCCCATATCGAAGAATTTGTAGTCGAGCTTCCGTAAGAGCGTTCCCTGAAGGCGGATGTGAGGCGCTGCTGACCTCTTATGGAGATATCAAGAGATTGAAAGCGTTGGTACAGGTGAAACACGGTGTAGCGGCGAACGACATTCTCGCTAAAGCTACTGCAGATGATGTTGGTTGTTGACATGAATATTAGGTCGGTCAAAAAGTATCCACCGTTTCGCACATCCACTACTTCCCCGCACTTTTTTAGTAAGTTCTTGCGCAACCATTCGAACAATTTATGCGTCTTTTTGTAGAGGAAACTCAGCTCTTTCACATACATACGAAAACTTGGAATAGTTTCGAAAACTTCCGTTGTTCTAACCTCTCTTTTAAGCTACGGAAAAACGTTATTTCGAAGAGAAATAAAGTTCGAAAACGATACTTGTCCTGAAACGACCGCCCTTACTATACAGAACTGTACTAACAATAAGTAAACGAAGCCACCCTCTCACAGACGCTCAACTACTGGTGTGGCAAGAGAGTAATGGGGACTCTGAGGGTGTCGTGCTCGGCCGCATAGATGTTATGAGGAAGGAGGAAAAACGTCTTCAATCTGTCTATGGAACTGACCCTTGCTAGCAGGTCAAATCGTTGCGACACGCATGGATGTGTGTAAGTGAGCTCCACATTGCAAAAAAGGAGGAACCGTTTCTGAGATGGGTACTAGTGTGGCCTAAAACAATGGTGCTGCACGCTGGTAATGAAAGGGTTACTAAATGGGTGGTGCGAGAATGAGTCCCTTGGAGCATTCCGAAACCCAGAGCATCTTCAATAGGGATTTTCCTCAGCGTCTGATGGCGCAGCTAACTTAAGGCCCATGAATCGAGTCGGTCGACGACGGCAGAGTTCTGCCATGAAGAATTGAGATGGTTCATACGGATTTGCGGAAATGGTAGCTTGCTTCAAGGAACAAATGAGGTTCGACCCTTGACCGCGATAGCGCTGGACGGTCCACCGCAAAACGCGTTGTGTAAAATTTGTTTGAAAACGACTTCAAAATTCTTCTGCCATTCTCCATATAGTCCAGGTATATCCCTGATAGACTACCGATTTCTTGTTCTTCAACTCAGTTCTTGGAGAAGAAATCGCTTTGAGAACTGGAGCATGTCGAAATTGCCTAGCCACAGATTTTTGTTCACAGTAATTTGAATTTCTGTCAGTATGGGAAGTGTTAGCATGGCTATGATTGGAAACAATATGGTGGATATAATTGTTTTTATTTCAGGTCGAAAGGTTGTGTTTCAGCAGAGTTATGATGTATCAAAGTTATGGGCTAAAAACGGCGGATACTTTTTGACCGACCTAATACAAAGTCATGGGGATATTTGTACAAGACAATGACTAAGAGTCAGATTGACGAGTAGTCGAGGTTTTTCGAACTTCATTTGATAACTCCTAATTGCAACGCTTCTATCCACCCAGCATATGGAAGCCTGGAGAATGCTCTACCATTTGATGGCCATGAATGTTACCTATAAATTTTTCAGAAAGAGAGGAAAATTCATGGAAGAGTGCTGCCGGACCTCCTTCCCAACCTTATAGCTGAAAGAGCTGTTTCGACATCACCATTCGCAAGTACAGGTAGGTTCTCCAGAAAGGTATCCCTAATTGGAGCACTTAGAAAGAGTGTAAGCCTAGAAAACTTTGTACCCAAGCAACTGTTCGATTTTCATGATGGACAATTTGGCTCCGTGCGTAAGTAGACGCGAAACTGGCCATATCACGAGGCAGATCTTTATGCAAAGAAATATAGAAAGATAGATGGAAAAATCAACCCCAGAACTGGAAATGAATAGACGCGTCACAAAGGACGAATTCTGAGACCGGACTTGTCCAACATCACTCTCAGCTTTCATAAATCACACTAGGCTTTCTTCATTGGCTTTGTGTTTCTAAGGTCCCATACTACTAAAAAAAACTTTTTGTTAAAAGTGGGCTTTTTTAGTATTCTCACAGAGCGGCTGATCTTTTGTAGAAGATTTGCACCATCAGACAACTTTTTATTGAATACTGACAGGCTATCAGAAGATCTTCGGCATTCTTGGACAATTGGGTCCAGGGAGAATGGATGCCTGAATCAAACCTTTCTTCCAAATTCTCAGCTCACCTCTTACATTCGAATAACGATCATTCACACTTCCCCTCGGCTGCTCCTTCTCATTCATGAGCCCTTCTTGAGATACAGTAGAGAGCAACAACTGCACGCAAAGAGGTGGACGACCCAAGAAGCTCATGAGTGCATCCAGCATAGACTCTGATGTGTCAGCTAATCTGCACGATTTTTTTCTCCGCTGCTCTACCAGCTACCACATATGTGTGCTTTCACATTTGTGGACAATAATACAGTATAACGCGCCCTTCTGATTTTTCAAAACAGACCTACTCCTTCAAGAGGATTGTGAAAGGTGAGGACAGCACCACTTTCGATTGTTATTGTAGTATTGCTACAGCTACCAACCCGAGGAGCCTCAAAGAAGTGATGAAAGAGATCACAAACGACGACTCAACCACTTTTTTCGAGAGGCACACTGGTCCCGAGGGAGTCCTTTGACCAACATTCGCTGCATATCACAGAGCATGAGGATGACTGCTATAGGACTCATTCAGTAGTGAGCTTTATCGGGAAAAATAATAATATTGCTGGATTTGACATGAAATCGACAAGGGAACACCTGAACGAATGCTCCCTTTCCTGGCGTTGCTCTCGACTAACCTGAATCCATCATGAAACCGAGAATATTGCTCCATGATACTAATTTTGACCTGCTTTCTCTGAATGCTTTCTTTTTCTTTCAAGATTTTTCTGCATCTACCCTGACTTTTTTTGTTGATGAGCGAGCCCCATAGTGCGACAGGCTATTGCGAAACCTATTACAGTGTTTATAGCATTTTTCAATTCTGATCAATTCCAGTCTAGTGGAGGTGCGAAAAGTGGCAGTAACTTGGCTCCTAATACACAGTAATGCTACAACGGTCACGAGGATCTTCAGAGAAGCGGTGGAAAGACGAAGTCAAAGCTACTGCATAAGGTGCCTTTAATGGACTATGGACGACGTCCAAGAAGAGCAGCTAACTCTGCTACTGTGTGGAATAATGTTAGGGCGAAGAAGATGAGGGTACAGGTGCAGCTCAAGCGGAATATATCTAAATCTTTTAGTCTACATATTAAGGATGGACCAGAAAAGTCAAAGCTGCTGCGCAAAATGCATAGCTAATCCTGCTCCCTCGTGAGCTTTTCGTGCTGATCCTTCAACGCATAAGTGTAGAAATTAATTTGCTGATATAATACATATGTATTACTGGTTCCTCTTTGCACGTGGCTTTGCATCGCAAGCTTCATCAGACATCGTAAGCAACTGGTTTGTGGGCTAGCTCTCGGACAGATCAACTCTATCTCGATCGTTGCCACTAGACTGGTTTCTTGTTGTTGATGGTTCTTACTGATTTCCATTCTTTGTAAATCGATGAAAACCGAGCTTATTTTGCTATTTCCATTTCTAACAGTGTATTCCTTCTAGATCGTCTTTTAAAGGCTTCAATGAATTTCAAGGTGAGAGGTTGCTCACAGTTTCGTGAATCACTGTCACCCAATCAACCGCCACGTTTTGTTGCTTGCTTGGCCTACAACATGTGCTTACCTGACCGCTGGCCCTCGCCCGTCTCCCTCAACACTGGCTGACACGCTTCCAAATGGTGCTACGATTCCGTGAGAAGGTCGGATGCATGGCGCATTCCAAAAAGATTGCTCATTTCACATTTCTCACACGTTTTCTTTTGGCTATGCATTTTTGAGCAAGAATTGTACCTGCCCTGAGAAAGGACTGTTTCAAAACAAGTTAAGAGCTAT
>KZ346802.1:18726-35319 GCA_002352805.1 Teladorsagia circumcincta | reverse complement strand
GATGGCGATTTTTGCAGAAATCGGATTTGGAAAAAAGCGGACTTCGTCTTCGTAAAGACGTAACAGTTGACAGCGTTTACAAGGTAGTGGTAGCATTTCTTATCCATCACAGCTGACATCTCTGATAAACAAATTTTATAGGAAGTAGCGGTTCTTGATACGGAAAACTGGGAGAACATCAGAGGACCACGTGAAGACGAGGACATTAACGAGTACTTGAGAATCAAGTAGGTTTGCAACGAGCCATATCAGGTTGAGACACGATAATGCGAGACCATCGAGTATTGACCTGATTTGTTTTTGGACCCCATATTAGGTATTAGGTAATTTGAGATATTCAGGAATTCTGATGTTCTGACCCTATTATGATTGGCCTGTACAACTAAACATAAATATAAGAAATGATAAGCAAATCATTGTGTCAAGGCAGACCACCTCCTGCCATTTTAATTTTTTTTTTCAGTCCGTAACGTTGAGTTTCTGGTTGGTTTTTTTAGTGTTCATCTCTTCGTGGGCATTTAAAGCCGCAAAAGCATTTGTGAAAATTATTTAGAAGAAGTAATTGTCAGTTGTACAGCACTTCGCGACGTTCTATTTGTCCATAGTCTCCCTGCGGGAGAGAGACATCTTGGCCCGTTTTTCGCGTGAAGTACTCTTGTTAAATTTTTGCAATTTTGCACTGGGGTACTGGGGATTTTTTAAACTTGCGAACTGCTAGAGGTTCCATTTCTACGCCATTTTTAAGTTCCTCTGAAATATATATTACAGTTTTTTTGTGCAATTTTTTGTGCTAGGTGGTCCGAAGGTGCTATTGTGAGCGGAGGATTGGGGACTTTGGTCGGACTAAAAAGCTCTACAGCGGTTGAATAAATTTCTCAACTTGCTTATTAAGATATTTCTTCGCCAACCCTATAGTTCCTTCCTATTCAAGAATCCTTGGTACGAATGTAGTGGGGAACCACGCGATGTCGCAATTTCAAGGGCCGCCACACTAAGCGTGGGAGGGAGTAACGCCGGGGAAAATGAGCATTGCTTCTGTATTACTGTGTCCCGGCTGACTTTTACACAGCTAAATCCGTGGCCGCAGCGTGTGTAAAAGAGGGTCATTCCGTAGAGCAGAGAGCCGTACTGGAGGGACATTGGCGAGAAACGGTGGGAGCACGGGTTCGGTTTGCTCCGAGAGAGAGCGGCTTTTCCGCTTTTTTTAAATCTTTTCAATTCTTTTCGCTGTTGGAGCCACTGCTCAGAAGCGGACCTGGGGCTCCCGCACCGAAAACAATTGCTCTCGTCTGTGCCCGCGGCGGCTACGCCTTGTAAAAGAGTCACTGAGCCCTGGTTTCTTCCTCCCCTCCAAAGCTTTGTCCTACTAAAACTGAGCGGCACGGTTATGCTGACAATTGTTTCTTCGCATCATCCTGCACATGCACTCAACGTGGATGCTTGAATGAATTTCGCCAAACGTCTGAAATAAACTGAAATGTTTGATTGCCCGGTATTATCTGCGCAAAATGTCTCCTCCTCTTCCTCCCCCCCCCCCACTCACCCACCTCAAGAACACGAGCGTGTGCTTTATCTGTACATATTTTACGTATTTTTGGAATTGAAGTACATGAATTAAAAATGGAACGGTCTTGGCATTTTCTCAAATTATTTAGAGCTCAGCAACAAGAAGCTAATAGAATTGCTCGCTTGAAGCGCAAGCAAGAACTTGATGGCTGAGCAGATTCCCGAGGACCAGCTTCCTAGGTAATACCCTGTCTTATTTTATTTCGTGCACATAGTATTTTGAACATTTCAGAGCTCTCTCGAACGCAAATCTTGATATTAGTGACAATCCACCAGAACCCGACAACGCCTCCATTCGTGCCGAAAGAGGTCTGTTCCAAGAGAGTTTCAAGACCTTTTTTCTTTTCAGGGTTTCCTGAAATGCCCTGCAATCAATCAATCTAATGTGTGGTCATCCGACTCTCTCATATTCGCTCTCATCAAGTCTAGGTTGTTGTTGTGGGAAATCTACCACATGTAGATTAGCTTGCTGTGGAGGAGGTGTCATGAAAAAATCTATCACTATTTGAAGGTTTCGCGGTACACATTCCGATAATGTTGTTCGTAATCAGAATTTCAGCAGTAGTTCGAGAACTGTGTCCAAGCATTACTCATGAATTCATGACCGTGACCAAAGTTGAAGAGTTGAACCTACTCCTTTAAATAGATTTGAATAGGTTTGATTCATTTTCCATTCTTTGAATTGAAAGAGATCAATTTCGGGGCTATCGTGATGTTTTGACCAGTGAACACCCGTAAAAATTGTCAGATGTGACTCTTTGGCGCCGATAGACGATAACCTCCGATTCCATGCAATTTTTGCTGTTATTTGAACAAATTTCTGGAGAGATCCGAGCTGTTTGGTACTTTTCTTCGAGCTCCACTGATCTCTTTGATAATACCTCTTTTTAATAATTTTCTGCTCTAATTGATGGTTGGTTATCAGTCTCATTTTTTTACGGGTTTATATGGAACTTTTTTCTTGCTCTTCCCATTGCTCTCCGCTCTAGGGCGGCTCTTGCTTAGAGAAACTGTGAGCCCCGAAGGAATCGTTGAGCTCTTGGTCCAACTCTTGGCTTGCTTCACAATTGCGTGTCCAAACTTTAGCAGGTCTTTACTGGAGCACGGAAAAGAAATGCTTTCTTTCACAAACCGATAACTAGCGATAGACAGATGTTTTGAATATCAAAACTACCTATAGCTCCTCCTCACCATCATTAAAACTAAGCAAAATGTCACACACACGTACTTTTCGCCACCCTGTATATGTGTGAAAGCAAGCAAATGCGGAAGGTAAGGGAACTATGCCATTAAAAATGAACAAATTCGAAGGAATCTTCTGTTTCCCTAGTTTGGGGAAAGGGTGGGATATGGCCCCAGGTTTTCCACTGTTCTCTAAGTTGCAGTCATATGCGTTAGTCACTACAAAGAAGAAATTCACTCACTAAATCACAGGACTAGGCATGTAAGGGAGTTAGAACGCGCTTCCAGTCGAATGGGGGTGTTCATTAACCATCCTGTAACGATAAAGTTCAGCAGGGCACTAAAGTGGTTGTTTACTGCAATTTATTTATTCGGGAGCTCTGTAGAATCGTAAAAACAGCGAGAGGTCTAGCTTTGGTGTGGTGTTGGCTCCATTCTCTTGTAGTTCATGCTTTCATCGTACTTCTATAGAGGAGTTTCATAACTTTCTGGCTATTATACACCTCTCGCTAGAATTCAGTGTCCGACGCACTGTGATTTCTAACGAGATGTGTGTAATAGCAATGGGAGCCGTAATACCACTACCCAGATACGGATGGCAGTGTTACGGCTCCCATGGAATGGGGATCGGAATGGAAAAATCCCATATTTCGTATAATACTCACCGCCCTCCTCCACCACCCCTCCTCCACACATACACACCCACACATACACAAAATCTAGACTCGTAATCCATAAATTTCCTCAACGCAATCTTATCAGATGAGGAACGATGTAATGTCCTCAGTAAATTTCGTGAAAGCCTGCTTGCTCAGCTTGAATGTTGCAGCACCTTTCAGAGGTCGATGAGATAAGATTTTGGTCATCCATAATATAAGATAGGCACTGAGTGCTATGAAGTTTCTAAAATCACGACTTCTATGCTTTTTAGGCTCTCCTACTCCTTCCTCGGTCACTGTCGACAATCTTCCAAGCCTTCCTGATCCAGTACAGCTTGTTGGAGTTTCAGATCCTTTCGGATTAGGCGAATTACCTGAGGTTGATTGAATGTTTTTGAAGAAGTTCGTTCTCAAAAGCGCATTCGCAGGTTCCTGTTCCACCTCCATCTTCAAATCAACAAGTACCCCTCAGTACAAGCAACAGTTGCGTTCCTGATCTACCCCATCCCATTGATCCTCAAGCTCAGCCGCAATCTTCTTTTTCGGTATGTTCAATAGTTACTTTTCGCCGAAGCACAAATTTCATTGTGTTGATAACTTATTTCTGATGAGAAATGCTGGAGAATCAAGAAGAATTCATTCTAATAATTTAAATATGGATATTCGCGGCTATCTCCACGTAATAGCAGTATTAGCAATATATACAGTTCCCGATCGCCTTTCTTAACACCTTGATCATCGCGGCAACTACAGGGGGCCTTCTAACCATACGTTAGAGAAGCCGAAACTAGTTTTTGACTTGCTTGTCTGCATCATCCTAGGATCTACAAGTCATTTTTAAAAGTGCAACCTACTTCCTCCTCCCCGTTCCCCCCCCCTCCCCCCGTCGTCCATGATCGCTAAATCTTTAGAGTTGTATCTGGGTAGTGTGACCCTGTGACTGCTCCGCATCTCATTTAGGTCAAATTCTTAGGTTTGACCACAACTCGTTTATAGGGGTAGTTCGACTCTTGAGCCCTCAATCATACCTATTTGCCATGACAAAAGCCTGTCAGTTATATCAGGCATGCATTGCCAAATGAGGGTAGTGATCAGTAGGTAGGAAGGTTGAGCCGAACAGTTTTTTGTTCTTTAGATTGAGTCGGGTTCCAGTTCCTAGATTACAACGCGTTTCTAGCACAACTCTGTTTCCGGAGTAGATCGCGCCTTAAATATTGACAACCAGTCAATATTAAGGCGCGATCTAGGCGTGATTGGGAATGGTTGGGAATCAACTTTTCTTCTCTCTGGAAAGTTGTTTAAAATCAAAAAAGCAAAGAAATGAGAATTGTCATGATACCGAATCTACTAATAATAATCAATACATTTTCTTACGAAGTTATACTGTTCTGTAGGTGTCGTCATAATACTTTCTCAGATCAACAACGAGCTATACGCGCAGCTGCTTGATCTTGGATTCGACGACTTCACCGCACGTCTGGCTCTGATTCGCACTGCGAATACAGGTGTTGAAGAGGTACGCATTCATTGATAAGTAGTTATTGAGCTTTCTTTTTCCACACAAAGGAGTCCTACGCGTAGTCGATATTTACATTGTTATAATTATTGATTACTGAAATGCAAATAGGGGCGCTGTGTTCCAGCATCGTGGCTCTTGCTTCTTCTTTGCTGTTGTGTTCTTGTGCCTTCGTTCTGCCGAATAAGCTATGTTAGCTGCTATAAATACTTCCGGATAAGAGTCAAGTATAAATTGTTTGGTACCATAGCTGACCTTTGCGCATGAGAGATCTAGGGGGTCGTATGTTTAACGGAAAATACTGTGTAATCATCCGAATCAGGTGGACATTTTGAGTGTAACAGAGATGAAGAATTTTTCGTCAAAATTTTTTGTTAGAAAATTTTCATCGCTGCAATAAGAGGTCGTTGTAAGAAAAATCCTAAGAACTGATCATTTTCCTATGAATTCGACTTCGTGGAGTTACGCAAGACGCGGGAGCATCGCGGTGGAACAATTTGTGTAATTCTCAATCCCAATTTTGCCCAAGGAATTCTAACGAAATAGTTGCTGTCTCATTTTTTATGCCAATTTTTTTGGTTTTTCATATTCTGTACGGAAGTTTGGGAGCGTCAAGCAAGAAAGAATAGTGAGTCAGGAAAGGACCTCAAAGGGGGGGGGGATGGAGCAGCGGGGTGGGTTAGCAATTTCTTTTTCCTGAGTCTGAGCTCAAGAGGCAAATTTCGGTATCTAATAATATAGAAAAAAAACCAAAAAAAGACAACGAAGAAGTGAAGTTCGTGAAGATCAGAGCTGTTCTATGGTTTTTGACGTGTATTGTTCTCCTATACCCTGTTATTTTGAAAGGAATTAAGCAGATATTACAGTTTTTGGCATGTTTTGTTTTGACTGAAGGCTTTAACAAGCAGTTACCTATTGCTCGGCTTTTAAAATGCTCTGAAGAAGGCGATAATCGATAACAACATTCAAGTTCAGGTAGAGTAACAACTACACAACTGGTTTACATATTTTCTTTTGCTGTTGGCTGCAAATGCCCCCGTGTTTTGCTATAAGCCTAATTTCTCTTATTAATTTATCGTAATCTTATCAAAGCTACATATAGAGTTTGAAAGTATTGCAATTCGAAACCAGACTTCGTAGGTTTTCGCCAGTTGAGAATTGACTTTTTTTAAAAGTAGAATAAGCTCTTACCATTAGTGTGATGGTTTTTTGGTTGTTTCTGTTAACAAGTTGTTTTTGATTCAACGAACTGATGGCTCTTTCGGCTTCCTGTCTTTATAGTAAGAACGCTTCCATTTCTGCAACATTATCTCGCAGATTTTGTGTCAAGGTAGCTGTCTGCGATTTACGATCGCGGTCGCGACTGGGAAGTGGCGTGGCTCTGACGCTACACCGAAATCTTTAGTTTGGCGAGGCAGGATTCTCTCAAAATCGCGATAGAGCAGATCGCCGTGTGCCTGAATCGCGGCACTCCCCTTTTGCGAACGCGATCGCGATTGCAGTCGCGTGGTTTGACGCCTATGAACAGACGGCCCTCGTTTTTACTTTTTTAGATACTTAATTAACGCTTTGATGATTGATTAGTGTTTTATTCAATGCAGCAAAAAGATTGCTCGACCCCATAATCGTTCTTATACTTGTCTTTTGTGGTGTTGGAATTGCTGTGCTCCAGTAGTCACAAAAAATGATGCATTATGCATAGCCAAGTTGGCGCCGGACGCTATCAAGCGCACAATAACGTTCTTTAGCGGTGTGGAACGGAGCAACCCAAATTTTCGAATTCCGAAGTTCCCTCCTCTGGCACATCCTGTTCCCTTCGCTAACATTTGCAGAGGACAATTCTCGAACAGTAATCGAAGTTTACTTTCGGTGCATGTCCGCCTGATATGGCCGAGACCCCGCCTAGTTCATATGAGCTCCGTGGATCAAAACCTAGTTATACCAGACTCGATCCGAGCTCTCCAGGTTCCTCCTCACGGATATCGAATTTTTGTGAAAGACAGGCGGACAGAGACAGACAGACAGACATACAGACAGACAGACAGACAGACAGACAGACAGACAGACAGACAGACAGACCGACAGACAGGGATTAGTACGATTGTATGTCTATGAACTAGGATTCATAGAATAGGAATAGGATCCATCTATGAAGATAGATTTAATTTGAATTCTCGATTTCGCTGCTAAGACTGATTATAGGCTGTAAATTGGATAATCGAGCGGTCGAATCCCAGTGATTTTGAAGATAATTCATCTAGCAGCGACGGTGGCGACGACGTCGAAATGGGAGGTCAGTTGTCACAGCAAGTGTGCTCGGAATAGCTTGTGGTCATTCATATTAGAAATGCTCACCTTATCCTCGAATCATGGACAATGGTGAGATTTTTTGTTGTAGTTATTCTTAAGATTCTTATTTCAGCAGTCAACTCTACAGGTGGGGATAATAATCAATCTTCCAGCGTTCTCAGTGCGTTTCCGCAAGTGTTTTCTCTTAGTAAGTGAAAGTTTTTGTGTTTTTCCTCATGTCAGTGCCACTTCGGATCTTTCGGCAATGCGAGGAGCTGGAGCTCATAATACGCTCTAATACGCTGCAATATAGCTCTCGTCTAATAGTAACATTGGTGCCTCGCAGGTGGCATGCTTGTCTCTGCATAGCGAAACCACTGGGGACGCCCGTGAGTCTATTTGGGCGCGATTACGAAAGAAGCTGCTTTGCACTCTGTGTGGCCAATTAGGAATGTGCCGTCTGAGCTTTGAAAGAGAACGAATGAACACACAATACTAGTTCAGTTTCAGTTGTTGTTTTTTTGGGAAAGTGTTGGGGTTGAGGCTGTAATAACCGGTGTGATGAGGCCGAATTCTTCAGGTATAATGATTTTCAAATTCTTTTGATTTGTGGTTCACTTTGATCATGTTTATTTGGTTCGACCGATAGTAAGCGAAATTAGGTGGGCGTCCCTATGATAACCAACAGATGATTAAATCTTGGGCAAACTGACTAATTTCCTATTGACACTAGACTGAGCGGATTTTTGAGCTAGCGTCTAATACGTTTCCTTACTATGTCAAGAAAGCCGATCATTTGTTTCCAAATTATTTTATGCCGTTGTATTTCTCAAATCTTGTTTTTTTAGGAGGTCGTACCCACAAAATGGTGTTAGTGGCAAATATGAGTCTAAAAATGGGAACTGGCAAATTAGCAGCTCAAGTAGGACATGCTACTCTAGGAGTATATCGACAGGTAACCATTTCTGCAATTGATCTGCTGTTGATTAGCGAGGTTGTTCAAACTGGGTAGCTGGTCATTACAAGCATGGTTCTCTAGAATCTTTTTTAAGCTGTCACAGTGATTGTTGACGAGAAATAATGGTCCTGAATCAGGCACTACTGCACGATTACAACCCCTAATGGGTATTAAAGGTGCCAAAAATTCCTCACCGAAGCTATTCTTTTGAGCTTATCGAGGGCCCTGATAACGAATATGATTTCCCTTCTTGGCGTTAACGCCTAATTTGTGTTCTCATCAAATCCGATGAAATGTTGCGTACAGGGGTTCTTTGAGGCCTTGATCCAGAATATGACATTCACCTTTCAGCGCTAGTTTATCGCCCCTTTTTCTGCTCACCTGCCTCATCTCACTGATCGAATTGTCCTGAGCCCAAGCCTGGGGAGAGGAGGGGCTCCAAGATGAGTGAATTACTTTCATCGCGTGATCAACTTTGGAGTATGTTGAGAACACAGAATGAGTAACTCACCTGCTGTGCAGCCTTTTCCCCTCAGCTTACAAGGAAGGGAATGGGTCAAGGTGGCCGTATGACATGAGACATATACCACAGTGTGATTGGTGGTTCCAGACGCTGATCTCGAATCTGCTTCCCAAATCTGCCAATCGATTCGCGGACGTTAATGAAGGTTTCTTTTTGTCACGCAGACAGGAGTCGGCCTCAGTTCGTGAAACCCTTGGGATAAGTTTCAGGTCATTAACTTCGAGATTTTTCCCAACTTGCGTGTCGTTAGATAATCGGGCGCCCTGGTATCCGTAGCGCGCGCTTTAGTCGTTTTCGAGTGAAACGAATGTGATATCTGATTCTGGGAGTCAAGTTACTCCTTGGGCCAGTTTCTAGAAAAAATTCAGATTTTTTAGCGCAGCCCCTATCCGGTAGTTCAAGGGATGATCTACCTTGGACGACGACCTCTTGTGTTTGAAAATAATGTCATGTAAAAGCCGAAATCATGGGAACAGAAAATCTATACACTGCGTTATCTCTTCAGAAACAGCCAAAAGTATTACGTTCCAGGGTTAGGCTTGATATTGAATGAATGTTGATAAGTCGAAGAATAATAGATGGGCTGTCCATTTTTATTTCGTAGTTTGGTCGAAATCTCGCACTTGGCTGCGAATTAGCATCCGGGGCATTTTTATCTTCCGAATATTACACCTGTTTGCTGCAATAAAGTCTGTCAAGAGTTGTGAAGGCTCTATGTGCAGTCATTAGCAATGGCGCCAACTTGTGGAAACTGCTCGCAAACTCATCGTATGGGTTACTATAAGCAAGCGTTGATCAAGTAATATATTTGGGGGCATTTTCCAACCATGTTGCGGCGAAGGCGAAAGGAAGAACCCGTTAGGAAATTGATCGCAGACCTCTCGCCCATGAGCCCCGACCACTACCGTTGATCTATTTGGCTTCATAACTTTGTTCGAAAACTCGATTGGCAGTGTCCTCAAAAACACATCCAGCAGTGCAGGTCTCGTTGCATGTGGCCCTTTCGAGCCATCACCCTTTCCTGCTTAGGCTTTAGCGCAAACTCATTAGTAGGAGGGCGAAGACGAGCACAAAATGGCGTTATGGGATGCTAGCATCAGAAATTAGTGTCAGATTCGTGACCAGAGCACAGAACTACCTCCAGAGTTTGCAGCGAATTCGGCGGAAACAAGGACCGCACTTTTTGGTGTTAGCCCTCAGTTATACCGTTTCGGCGCTGGCACAGAAAAAAAGAAATCGCAATGTCTCAGTCGTGGAAGAGCCTCGATAACCTTCACAAGAGAGTTTCAAGAAAAATGTCCTCTACCCACCTCACCCTTACTCGGGCTGAAAGATTGCAATTGAATCTATCAAAATAGGAAAGTTTTGTTGTTTCCCCGAATCGCGGTGAAAAGCTGTTCAACTGGAATTACCTTCCAGCGTTGAAATGCATTTTCCAAACGAAAACTCATTAATCATCCTGCATGTAAGACGCGAAGAATGCTCTGTCTTCAACGTATTTCTCAAAAACTGCAATGGCAAATCGCATTGGTTTTGTTTATTTAGTCATTGTACACAAGGAGAACAACTTATAATAGCAGGGGTCCGAGGGGATTGAGGACGCAAGCATGCCGATCAAATGGAACAAGCACAAACAGGGAAAGTGTTGCTATATCCAGAACCTTTCCCTTCTGTTGAAGAGGCTGTTTAAAACTGTGATGACAGGGCGCGTTTTTACTTTTATGGCCTAGTGGGACAAGTTTGGAGCTTGTATTTACTCCTACTCTTCTTTTTCATTGTGATCTTCATGCAATAAAAAGAAAATTAGGGAAACCGAAATGATAATTTTGTAAGTTTTGGGAAATCTCTGCTAAATCAGAACACATTAGACCATTCTGCGAACTGTGTCCTTTGTAGTTATGTTGTGGTGACCTACAGAATGAAATCGAAAGTGAGAAAAATGTCCCGCGTATGCGCAAAAATAGATGACTGTTTGGGAAAAGCAGTCCATCTCGCAATTTCAACAAGAAGATGCCAGCAAAGCGCGAGACACATGCGCGCCGCGCTGTCTTCAATGAGTTGAGAGCCTCCTCATTCGTTGAGCTTTTATTCAAAAAATTATCTCGAATCTGGCGTTTTCAGGCGATGAACTCTGAAGCTGGCCGTGAAGCAGTAGAGGCGTGGACCCGTCATGGGCAGGTGAAGATCGTAGTCCGCGGTAATAGCACGGAGGAATTGATGGATATGTGCAAAAGTGCAAAGGATGGAGTATGTTTCTAAGTGTTTCACGTTGCTTTTCTCATTTGTTTTTTTTTTTCTCGACTAGATTGGTTGAAGTCATCGTCTCAGTTCAGCATGCTCAATAGTGAGAAGCCATCAGCTGATGTGGAGCTGTAGGGTAGTTGACTAAATTGTTCTGTGTGAAGGAGAGATCGTTGGGTTGGGGAAGGAGAAACTGTGGAAATCCGCATCATTCTCAAATGTGGCATAAGGAATACCGTATACATTCCTACTGTGTGCGCTACAATTATGGTAGCTAAGTACACTGGTGGTTAGAAAGAAAAAACTTCACTCCCCGTTCAAAATGGCGCCAATCACACCTTGTATAATCAATGCGTACGCTCTCAACTGAAGTTTTAAGAGCACTTTCCAGTGTATATGTAGTCGTCATAATAGCCTTCTACATCCACGACCTTAGAAGAATTTCTCATGCAAATGTTGTGCCCGGTTGGAGCTCAGCGTCGTCCTCGACGGATTATGGACCATTACGACGTCACTGGTTGGAAGGGGTCTTGCTCATTCAGAGCTACCGTCTCTAGGGAGATATCCATCAGCTGACCGATTGAAATAATCGTGTAGCTGCTTCAAACTGGAGCGATTTCGGAAGATCTCCTTGAGATCGACGCTGATTACAGATGGCGTCGTGCTCTGTAGACGATGAGGGTAGTGAACAGGGCTTGTATCTGCGTATGTAGGGACATTTCACGAATATTTTGCCGAAAGACTTCCATCGACCATGGCAGCCTGTGCGAGTTAAAGCTTACTGATATGAGTCATGAGCAAAGTGTCTCTTTTTTTTGGCCACCCCTGTGTTTATAGCGTAGAAATCGTTCACTAGAATGAAAACCATAAAACTTCGCAGATACATATACTGAATTGCAACTGGAATGCTACACGACCATCAGATATGGTTGTAAGGTTCACAACACTATATCCTTGCTGGATTCATGAGATTGATGAGGAGTTAAAATTGTTTCTCGTACCCCTAATCTTCTTCTGTCTGTGAAATGATTTGGGCTGCATTTTGTCATCGTATGGGCGGCGCTACTTTTTGTAAAAAAAGGTTCATGGTCATTGGATAGTTTCACATCAGACATTGCAAAAACAGGCCAAAAACACTTCTAAGGACTGAACACTTTCGTTTGGACTTTTTAGTGTGAGTGAAGTGCGGTTTGCAAATGAAAGAAAGCTCATCACTGGAGTGCAGCGCCCTTTCCAACGAGTTTCTTGGTAGTCCTCGTTGAACGGCAAATTCGTCGCGCACGTTCGTCGTATTCGTTAACCGAGTGGGTTTTATCGAAGGGTTAAGCTTGTTTCATGCAAGTCTGGTTTCACCCATTGGCTCCGGATCACTCGTGGTCAGGTTGGTGCTAGTGGCGAGGGAACGCTTTCGAAAGAGTGGAGTCATTTTGGGAAGCGCTGCGCTTGTATGGACATGCGTTTTATAGTCCACGCGAATTTGTGCACCAGATACGCGATTTGTGCTAGTCTGGGTCTCGTGCTGTTTGGTTCAACTTGATCACAAGTGGTCCGAAGCCACTGGGTGAAACCAGATTCGCTCGAGACTCAGACTCGCAGCAGTTGAGTGTTGCCTAATACAATCCGCATAGACCGCAAACCCCGCATTCCGTGCAAGGTTAAATTGGGTTCTGAAATGCACCACAACTGAACTCATGAAGAAGTCATTGAACAGTACCTCAGCTAAAATTTTGCAATAATTCCTACGCGCTTCCCTCCTGAACCCAAGGCGCCCACGAAACTTCTAGCTGTAGCTGTAAGTAGCATCACAGGTAACCATATCTATTGGCCTAGCAGGTGTTTCGTTGGGACGATGCGCTGTAAATATCTGCAAGTTTTCATCGGTTTTATTTCAAATGCCTCTATGCCATAACTAATTTTTACCGTATTTCTGCCGCATCCTCCTACATAGTCTGTTTCCCGGTAAAGTGACAAACCCAGCAGAAACTTGTCAAAGCGTTTTTGTCGGGGGATAGGTTAGCTCACGAAAATCACAGAATGGAGTTATCGCGTCTCGAAAATGCGTAGGGCTTTAAAAAATGAACTTATGGCGACTAGTGTCAACTTATGGTTAGGGGCGAGGTATCTTGCGCACGCACCATGCTCAGCGTGGACTACGGCTTAGCGGCTAATTCAAAACGCGCGAGCTAGTGAGCCGTGGAGCAAATAATTTCGTACAGCTCGTCCGGCCCCACCCCTCATTTCGAGGAGAAAGAGCGAAAGCTCGTGATGGCTGAATCGTCGGTTTTCTCTGCTTCTTTTTCATTTTTAGTCAATTCGCCATCCACAACTCCATTATAAAATTTGTGACCCCACCAATCTGATTTGGGGTAGTCGCTAAAGGCTCTTATAGACTTTGTACGTGGCAGCAGTTTAGAAGGCTCACGTGACATCAATTTTTTTTTCTGAGCATCGCCACTCGTACTGCAACAGGCCACTCCACATGAAACGGAGTGGACATAGAACAGACGCTTATTGGGTGGAGGGTGGGTGAATAGGGGCCGTGAGTGCAGTCTTAAGTTTCCAATTATATTTCCAAAATACTCAATTGAGCGGGGACGGTGTGGTCTTGAGGGGCTACCGGGCACGTGGTCCCTGAATCGAATCTCAGGTCAAATCCAGCGTCCGTCCGCCAAATTCTCATAGTTAATCAGTTGCTGCTAGGAGCGATAATTACACACACACAACAAATCGGCAACATAATTTCGAAAAAGTCGTAGTCTAGGGCCTTGACATTCTTGAAATATTGGGAACTCCACCCAGTAGCGACGCAATTTACAAGAAACCCTGCCTGCACAATTGACAACAAACATAAAGTGAACAAGCGATACCTTTACTTTTATGAATTTTCAAATTCTGTTGACAGTAAATTTGGGACACCCTGTGTATCGTTCCTCTAAGCTGCATCACTGATGATTAAGGCTGCTTATTTCAGGGTTGTTTCTGTTATCTGGTACAAGACGCCGGTTACACGCAGATACCGCCTGGTTCGCGAACAGTTTTGGGGATATTCGGCACAGTCGAACAGGTGGACGCAGTCACTGGCGGTCTAAAGCTTCTATGACGTGTAGTGATACCTCTTCGTTTTCACACGTGCTGGTCCGCGGCCGAAAAACGTCATTGACACTGACCGAGCGATTTCTTGGCTCTATCCGGCCGCTATCTTCGTTCTTCACCTCTTTACGTCTTGTGCCGAACAGTGCTAGCTGTTTCGCTAAAGAAACGGTAGTTTATGTGTAGCTTAAATTGTCTGATCGTCGTATCTGTTTTCGCATTGCATGTGTAGTTTCCACTTTTTCAATTTCATCAGATGCTTCTTGAGCAAAATATATATCTACCAAATTGCGGTGCATTGGCTGCATGTTGTTCCATTTTTTTTTGCAATTTCTTAATTAGGTACACATGTCAACTTTGTTTTTTGATATGTTTCAATAAAAAGGTTCGTTACTGGGTAAAAAAATATGTGCATGCCTGAGAAGTCGGTTTAGGCATATGGCTGGTGAGTGTGCGACTTTTAAAACGTTGTCGACATTGCGCGTTCTGGGGTTTTTGCACCGCGTGGGACCAGAGCGATTTTGCGAGCGGCGCCGCCGCACACCAAAGTCTGGACTTTGAGCTGTAAATGCGCAATACTTAGATGCGATAAAATGCTTCCAAGAATGTCTGATCTGTCTAATTTATCCTGAAGTTACAGTAGTAGAAGTTTGACCGAAACGACGTGTAAAGGCCATGAAAAGGTAAATTTTAATCACTTTTAGTGGTTCCAAAACTGATTAGGACGTGATTGTTTCAGTAAACACATATCTTTTCATACAGATGTTTGTATTCGCTTCTATCATTCCGTTTTATCAATATGTTTACGCTAATGAAAAGAAAAGGAGGAATGAATTAAACAGACAAATCCGTAAGGTCCGGAAAACCTCTGCCAAACTAAAGATAATTTGGCATTTCTGTAAGCCCTGTGATTTTAGGTATGCTGGTGTATGGTCTATAGAATGAATACAAAGACGTTAGGAATAAGTCGCGCAAGAAAAATGGATGGTTTGGGTGGGACGTTGTACATAAAATAAGCAGAATCTTCACCTTCAGGGGCGGCAGTGATTATTCGAAGTTACTGAAGGAACCACCCGTCACTTTGTCGCTGGCGCAATTCAAACGTCGTGTTGTCAAATTGTTGCTAAGCGAAGGCAGGACTTATCTTTCTAAGAATGAATAAAAGCTGATTCATAATTTGTATTATTTTCGTTTGATTGTATGCAGGTTTTTGAGTGGTAATTCACACTGTGTTGTTGATACTTTCTCACGTCTGCCTTCCGCAGACGTAATAAACTTAAGGATCCCTACTATATATAAAGCGCTATGTCCGTCTGTCTGTCTGTGTGTGTGTGTGTCTGTGTGTGTGTGTGTCCCGAAATTCATAGCGCACGTCCCAGCAGTCACCAGAGTTGGTTCCAGGATATGTTATAGGGGACGGGACGGGAACATATTTGGTGAGGGGCCGAAGGTGATAACCGCTGATAAGATTCGATAAGGGACGTTAGAGCGCAAGGGTCACGGAATTTATAGCGCACGTCCCAGCAGTCACCAGAAGTTGATTCCAGGATATGTTATAGGGGGCGGGACGGGAACATATTTGGTGGGAGACCGAAGGTGATAACAGCTGATAAGATTCGATAAGGGACGTTAGAGCGCAAGGGTCACGGAATTTATAGCGCACGTCCCAGCAGTCACCAGAAGTTGATTCCAGGATATTTTATAGGGGACGGGACAGGAACATATTTGGTGGGGGACCGAAGGTGATAACAGCTGACAAGATTTGATAAGGAGCGACGAAACGCAAATTTCACAAAATTCACTGCGGGTGCGTTGGTCTCGGCAGGTGATGTAGAGGGTGGGACGGGAACATATTTGGTGGGGGTCAGAAAATGATAGCTGCTGATAAGGGCTGATAAGAGGCGGAGAAACGTAAATTTCACAAAATCCATAGCAGGTTTCCCAGCAGCAATGAAGCGTTGGTCTATGTGGAGGGTGGGACGGGAGCATGTTTGGTGAGGGACAGAAAGTGATAACAGCCGATACGGGCTGGGAGGGAATAACGATATGCGTAAAAATGTAGAGGTCACTCAAAACCAGATTTAAGATAAGAAGTGCGTTTTATTCCAATCATTTCAACTTCATTTTGTTCGCGCTTTCGGCGCCATTCGACCGCTACTTTAACTAGAGTTCGTAGGAATTCAGAATGGTTGTTAATGGAATGCTGTTATGAATACTGGATTTCTATTTCAACGTCATTAATCAATTAGTATTCGACCACTAGATTATCCTGACCTTCGATTCATGATGATTGTTTATCAACTCCCGTTTAGCAAAGCATTCCACCTCGCGTATCAAACATGAGCTTCATCAAAATAAGGTAGCCTAACGAAGGTTAGCTAGCACATTCCACGAAGCAACTAAATATTGGGTTTTTTAACAGTGAGACACAGCGCTGCACAGGTTACCTACTTCAACTAGAACCTACCGTGTTATGCGTGCGATAGCATGCGGAGCTAAACTGGTAAAGGATGAAGTATGGCCGTTGATCATCCCGTTTTGGGATTCGGCACGCGTTCTACCTCCATTT
>KZ346801.1:3240-13743 GCA_002352805.1 Teladorsagia circumcincta | reverse complement strand
CCCCATAACGAAAATTCCCTCTACAGATAATCAGAAATGAGAACTTTTCATGAGTGAACCTATAATTATGAAACGCAGTGTATATATGTGCCTAGGTGCAATAATGTGGAACAATCAAATTTTAAAATGTCCTCCATCACCAGCGAGCCTGAAGTCGCTTCTCGGTTGCGCGCAGATAATCCTCGTGGGACTCGAGCGAGTTCTACTAGAAAAAGGAAGGAGCATGTGTATGTCTTAACCGATGCGGTCAGCAACCTTCTCCATTTTTTGGTCATTTGTTAATTGATGTTAAAGGACGTGATATGAAACTTCTACATATGATAACGGCTACGTAGTCCTTTACTGATCATCTGCCCCATCGACGGCTTCAATTTATCAAGCTGCTTTGGGGTTCTTCTTTCGGAGTGTCGGCGATTGCGGTCAACTTGAGAAAGGATGGTGGACATGGACACTGTTACTACTTAAAAATCCCCATGTGGAACATCAAAATATTTGTCGTTGAGAAACCTGCCTCGTGCATCAAATGATCGCAGGTCGCACCAAGGACCACTAAGCCATCTTCAAGATTAAGGGACTTCACTCTGCCATCAGAGCAGCTTATAATACAATAATGAGCAAAACTTAAGGACGGAACTAACGTTTGTTTGATATCTCACTCCTAGTTAACCTAGGTCGATGGAATGGTACTAATATAGAAGGGAATGTTGCAGTGGAATGGTGCAGAGAATACCTGACAGAAACGAGCAATGAGACGATTGGGAAAGACACTTCTTAAAAAACAGTGTCTGAAGCGGTTGATGGGTGAAGCTACTCCGATCATAGTAAATGTTCAGAGAAGAGGAGCTGGGTGTTGATGGTGTTTATGAACACCAAGGAATGCGAAGCATGCTTTGCTACGTGTTCCCATGCAGGCCACAAGGTTGTTCGAGAGTTTTTGTGAAAAAGAGTTCCATTCCTCGAACACTGCAATTAACAATTACAGGACATTTGTTGCTGCATGAGGGCGCGCTACAGTAATTCTTTTAAATCAACGCCACCCATGCTTCATAGGATCTGACTTGGGAAAGCGGACAGGCTCCACCTATGGCCAAAGATCCTAGCGTTGCAAGAACTCCCCACCTAGGGTGTTTGATGCGTGTCCTCCAAATTAATGAAATTGGGATCAAATGCCCGCTATAAAGACACACATAAGGGAGAAGTACAGCGTCACAATAAGGCCGACAGGAAAGCATTCCGCGATTACGAGTTGGGAGGTCGGTACGCCACTGCAACTTTATGCCTCTCCACACCATATCGAGTTGACTATCAGAACTATCATGTTTAAGGATGGTCCTCGATGCATTACATGTTCTTATTTTTGCCATAAGTTGTAAGTTCATATTAATTACCCATACTCAATTTGCTCTAATCTAAGGAAAGCAAGCGTTCTTCCAAATCGGAGGCCCATTTCCAATTTCTCGGGACTTGGCAAATTTTCCTGCCGACACGCACGTTCCAAAGAAACACCTGGTACTGTTGATCAGGCAGAGGCCATCTCTATGCAGTCACTGTCCCACTGTTTAGGCCTGGATTACGTGGCTTACAATCCTGATGAATCCTGATAAATGTTTTTGCAACTGCAGCCTGCGATTGCGTGGGTTCATTCTTGCCTGTTGCGAAGCGTACCAATCGCCTGCTGTTGTGGGTGCTCGTGATTCACCTCATTCTCCTCTTTAGGCAGCAGTGGTTGTGGTTATACTGCTGCTCTTGCGCACAAAACAATGCACTGAGCAACGCGGAACTCCTAGGCACATCTTCCCTCTTCCACTTTCCCGGTGGTATTTCTTTGCGTGAAGCCATGCTGTTGTTGTCTACAAGACTTGCTGTAATCAAGAGTACCACTATATTCTCCGAAGCAGTGGTCATACATCCTTCTTCCCTGTCCCGCCAACCCTCTCGTACTACGTGGCCGGTCCCTTTTAGCTCCAGGTTGAAGCGTACCGCGCGGTGTATAAGGTCCAGTATACAGTGCATGACTGGAACACCTTTAGCAACAATGCTCGCAAAATTTCATCAAATCCCATTGAATAGTTGAAAAGTTACGTCCCCTAATCCATTTCGTCCCTGAGATTTTGCAAACCAGTGTAATACTTGCACAACGAATTATTAGCAGATGAAGCGGGAACAATTCATAACCTTTGCATGATTAGAATTTCAGCGCCCAAAATTTTGGGACGTCCTGTATCATAGTTGTCCACTTCGGTTTTTTAGCCGCACTGGCTCTCCATGACACTACCTTGTTACCGTAGTTTTTGCCCACCCTGTTCATGGAGCTGTTTCCAGTTTGGAAGAGAAGTGCCTCAAGTACGTACAAATGGCTGAACTGATCAATTTCAACGTAAAGACAAGTGATTGCCATTTTCGCCAAATCAATTTACATCAAGAAAAAGTCAAGAGAGTGGAGAGAGGACAGTGGAGTCAAAGATCCACATTCTTCGGGTTGTGGTATGGAAACACACTGTGGTCTTAAAGTGCGTCGTAGACCCTTAGCGAAGTTTATAAGTTTATAAGTTATAAGTTTTTAAGTTTTAAAAATATGGAAGTTGCGTACAGAAGGACAAACTGGTTTTGGTGTTGCGACTGCACCCATCGAAACACACGGTGAACTTGCATACTGGAGTAATGGAAGTTGATGGTCAATCAGTTGAATAGAAATGAGCTATGGGAAGCTTACCAGAGGAAATTCCACTTCTACTTCCTCATTGCTAGTGCTATTACTAGCACTAGCATTATTATTATTATTAGGACTCTGAAAGCTAGTCGTGTTAGGACTGATATGAAGAAAAAATCACGGATGCACAATGTTTCAGCTGTTTCAGCAAATAGCACTATCACTTGCGAACGGAGAAATAAAGCCGTAATGTCACAGCTGCCATCAAGAGAACTGTCACACGTACTGAGCGATTCTGGCGCTACACAGGAACAATCCTTACGTTTTTTTCTGGAGCACGGATTTCTTATGCTCATGAAAACTGCTGTAAAACATTAAATTGAGGACTCATACCTATGGGAAGTTTACTAATGGACTGCCATTTCCAACCAAGCTTCTCATCTCAGAGTGCCTCTCTCCGGCAGACAACTAGCCTTGCGTTGTGTATAGTAGATAGGTCGTCCACCGTGCACATACATAGAAATGCGGCTATGTAAAAAGGAAAACCTCCTAACTTGCTCCTGCTCCTTCCCAAGGTGTAGAGGTGTTCAAAGAGAAGGGAACTCATGCTGAGCGGCATCTTCTCCCCGTTCTTTCTCATTGTCAGATCAGTGCGCACCCTAAACGCTATCACTGAACGCTCTTATACACCCTAACTTATCCCATGTTTGACTCTGATCTACCATTGCCTTAGCGTCCTGAAATAATTATATTTTCAGCTGATTACCTAGGATCCTACATTCCTAATCTCCAAGTCATGAAGCCTGAAAGCGGCCTGGTAGGTCAAACAGGTTTCAGCCGAAAAAAATGACTCACTCTTTTCGTTCACTTCTTGTGGATTTTTGCAAGTAAGTTGTCGTTGGTCACGAGGAACGTGATTGCAATACATTTCGCATTGTATGTGATCCTATCAAGTTTTATGACAAAACGGCCGCTCGTTGGAAATGATGGCAGAAGTGGTGAAAGGTGCAGTGATGATAAAAAGAAAGCGGACTCAGATGCGATATATAAGTCCTATTCTGCTTTGAACGAGCCAGCGAAGTTGTCTGCACGTATTGATCCAGTAGCCGGTATCATGCGACCTAGCATCATGCTTAAATTGGACATATTACTTAGAAAAACCAGGAAAAGCGAGAAAAGATCCGGCTGCGCAACAAGAACTACCTTTTCAAAGGGAAAAGCAAAATATGACGATACCAGGCAGCAAGCACGCTAACGCGCGCTAATTCAGCTTTGGCGTTTTTCAAATTGGCGCCAACCACGACCGTACCCCCTCCCTCTCCACAGTGAGTCACCCCCCACCACATAAGCCTAACGCTCGCAAACGCGGTTCTCCCACAGCGCGCACTCACTCGCCCTTGCGCCTCCAACCCTGACTCTCTCCCGTCGCATGCTCTCTCGCGCCGTCTGGCGCTCGCTCTCTCGCACTGCACTGCTCCCTCCAACAGCGTAGCTCGCGTCCTCCTCTCACGTTGCGTGCTACCTAGCTGCCGTGCGTGACACACACACAGACACGCACACACACACAGACATACTTAGCGCCTTATATATAGCAGGATAGTGTGGACATCCAACACGCTGACTACTCAGCCGCTGCTGGGTGTAGAGTTCCGCAAGCGCTGCAACTAAGCCCCTGTTAGGCCGCTACGTACGCACTTTTTAAGCAAACTGCGCATCACTCCGTTTGCTTCCTTCAGTAGGTATACTGCCACTTCCTCTGGAGGTAAGCAAACCAGCCCGTTTGGCGTTCCGTCCGTATGCTGAATGTTGGGGAAGGGATGGGAACCACGACGGTCGACGGACTGCTTCAACTCGATCCTTTGAATCGCCTCAATATTATGTTTACCTCAGGACTGAGCCTGGGAGACAGGGAGCTCCGTCCTCTCTTCAAGGCTTAGTCCTGAGGTGAGCAAACCAGCCCTTCTGGCGGAGCTGCTGGTGTAGTTGCACCACTTCCGTCATCACTCCCATATCGTACTGACCAAGTTCAAGTAGTCCGTGGACTTTGTGGATCCCAGCCCTTCTCCAGCATTCAGCATAACGGCTCCAGCAGGAACGCCAAAGGGGCTGGTTAGCTTACCTCCTTCCTCTATCACCAATTTATTGTAGAATCCTTATTCAAGAACACGTTAGGGGGTCTAGAATGCGGTATCCTTTATGCGACATGCAGGTCCTTTCAAACAGAATTTTACTGTAATGACCCAGATAATCTGATTGCCTTGATCGTTGCTGAAATTTTTACATGTCAATCATGCAATTGTGCATTCAGTACAGAAAATAAATAAATGTAAGGACGGCTCGCTCGTAGATTCGCTGCTCTCTAGTGCGGTAAAAAAAGCCAAAGCACGCGCCCTCAACGTGTTGAACACTACTGTCTTCTTATTGATGAGTTCACATTTAGGGCTATGCGCTGGGACTCATCCAGAATGGGCAGTTCTATAGAGGGCAGCTGCAAATCAGTTATAAAAAACGATAAGATGCTTATACATTAGCCTCAGCAGATGCGAATGCTGGAACCACAGGTGCTTTGGTTTGTATTCTAGCCTAAAGTACAACAAATCATGACTTCCGTCGAGAGCTCATGTTCATCATTGAAAGCTCACCAACAATACTTTTTTCACGCTCGCTTCACCTGCAGCATCATCCCTCTGAAAACCGATTCCAGAAAGTGACGATACACATGGAGAAATCCGTCACGAAGCTTGTCTAATAAGAACTGCTCCATTATATCACCCCCGTGCTCAATCACCGCGTAATGGGATTGCTCGTCTCCGTTCATGAGGAAATCTCAAATTGTTATACGAATGTTGTTATTCACCGTTAAGTAATATGCACGTGAACATTTCAAAGTAAATGAAGAACAGGAACTTGATAGATGCCAGAAGTGCCTTGCGCTGCAAAAAAGCATAGATGCAGCCTCAGATTTGTAAGCTAGCTATGTAATCGATAATCTATGAAAAGAAACATAAATTGAAAAAAAATCACATCAGATTCCACTAGTGATGGTGCGGATGGCGACTTCGCTAGCAAGCCAGCATATCTTCGTCCGTAGCTCTGAAGTTCCATGTTTATCTAACAGAGATTTCAAGAAGACAATTAGGCTAGCGTCAGGCTGAGTAATACGACTAGGTCGCTTTAAGTGCCCTTTCGGTTGAGGTAAGCAAACCAGACCGATTGACGTTTCTGCTGGGGTCGTATGCTGGGTGTTTGGGAGGGGATGGGATTCCCAACGGTCGACGGACTACTTGAACTTGGTCGTACGGTAGGAGAGTGATGACGGAATTGGTGCAGCTACGTCAGCAGCTCGTCAAGAGTGCTGGTTTGCTTACTTTAGGACTAAGCCTTGGAGTGAGGTCGGACCTACGTTCTCTCGCTGGTCCGTCCTCTCTCCAAGGCTTAGTCCTGAGGTGAACATCAAATTAAGGCGGTTTAAAGGACCGAGTTGAAGTAGTCTGTCGACCGTCGAGGACCCCATCCTCTCTCCAACATTCGGCATACGGTCCCAGCAAAAACGCCAAACGCGCTGGTTTGCTTACTTGCTTTCGGTTTTGTATATCTTTTTTTTGAATGTCTTATTTGATATTAATTTTGAATAGACTGCTATATCATGTGTGCCATTTTGGGGGATGTTTTTTTACATCAACGTGTGCTGTCCCTTTTAATGAGAATTCTCCACTTTTTCAACTAAAGTATCAAATGAAACCCCGAGCAAGTTTCGTGTTCCACAGTACTTGACGCCAAGAATGACTGGATGTCCGTGCGAGTTGCGAGTTGCTGCGCAGTAAAACATTTCTATTCATTGGAAGCCACAAATTTGTAATCTGAAGCAAGTCTATGCAGCTGCAAGCAGTAAAGTGTCTGCGCAGCCAGTTGTGGTACAGTTCATATTCGAGAGTTGGGGTGGCGTGTCATCGCAAATGATGTGGCTGCAGGCGCACTCAAGAGAAGCTGCGTGGATGAGTCTGACCCACATCGCTCGATATCAGCGAAGCATGCTGGCAGCAGCTTATGTACGCAACTTCCATCACGTGCGGCGGCAGCCACGTCACTTCCGGTTACACGCCTACCTTAACCATCGAATATGGACTGTATCTCTCGAAGTCAGTGATGATGCAATCCATAAAATTGATATCTACTTTGCGTGAAGGCTTATCGGAACTCTTGTCGCTACTGAGCTGCATTTCCCCACTGATGCATTAATATATTACTTGAATTGACCACGCATTCTCAACCCCTTGTCAAGTCAATCGCGACTACGTCTTCTACAGGAAACTTCAGCAGATGGTAGTACGCGTCTTCATGCAAAGCCATCCAACTCGCGGAGGTACGTCATATCGGTTCCAACTTAATCACCTTCGCAGTGGGTGCGCATTGTCACATGTTAACGACTTGTTTTCTTTGTGCACTCTATGAGGAGAGCCGCGGCGAGAAAATGGCTCAACTGTGCGGAGCACCATTGCTGTAGAAAGTGGAGTATGGCGGTGAGACGATCCAGTCGCAAGGAGGAAAGGCCATGGTTGCGGCTCTAATCCCTCCCTTGCGAAGCGCTCTGTCCGCGAGCAATCGTGAGCGGTACAAAAGTTTTGGAGTGCTAGCACTGCGGAATAAGTATTTAAGTGTTCTTGGCCCTGCTTATAGGACGTTTTTACCCGTGCTCCGGTTGAACTGCGCGCTCCAATGCTCAACAGCGCGTGCAGCGTGGGTTACCGTGGAACCTTCACTACCACGATAAATCGCTGTGACGCACGGTGATCTGAGAGGACTTGAGGTCCACAGCATTATATGGGTGCTCGCGTATGGATTGTCTTCAAGCAGCTTGGATGCTTCCAATACCTACGGTCAGCGAGCGTCCATAACTTAGTTGGTCTTCAAGACTGTACTCGCCCTAAAGAAACATCCCAAACCACTCCTAACAAAACCTCTCCTTGGACGTGTCCTATTCGTCAGCTTCACATATATTCCGATAAGCTTTTCTCGCTGAGAACTCCATTCGGCGCTGGTAAAGCAAAAAGTTACGAACGAGTTTGAACGGCATTATTTCCACCTAAGGACGAGTGCTGACGGTGGAATTTCTTCATAAGAAAGGATACTAAAGTCGCTACATGCCTTTTTCTGGGAACAACATCGAAATTTTTCTGGAATGGCGTGGGTATAAGGGGGAGGGACAGCCCAAAGGTTAAAGCAACAGTCCCAGAAGAGTTCTTACCTGACACATGGTGTGAACAGCCTAGCCTTCGTCTAGAAGATAAGAGGTGCGGCTGAACAAAAACTCGTGAACTGAGTTCAAACAGAAGGATACAGATCACGCATCATGACATCACGCCAGAATGATATCTTATCACTGATTCTGATGTTGAGATTGTTAGTGGTTCGTACTCTCTGCTCCCCGCCTCTACTCTCTTTCTCTCCAGTGGCGATGACTATTCCATTTGGGATGGGAAGTGCGCTAAGAAGGCGTTTATATAGCAGTTGTGTGGGAGGGTGATCACCAGCAATCATCACCATTTCTCCACGAAAACTCGACAGCAAGATCTGCGAATCTCCAGTTTTATCAGAAATGGGTCATCACCGGGGATTTTTGCAATCGCTTTTCTTATCTCATATCTATCCAGGTTTTTTGCACAAGGACAGCATACGCTGCTATTGTATACAAGTGTATCCGTTGGTCCGCTGGTGAGCGTGTTTGACTGTAAATTCGTTGCGCGAGCCCTGCAATGACGGCGCGATGGTTCCTACATATCTTACAGAAAGACACGATATCTTACAGAAAGGGCGTAGACACGATTGCTGGGAGTTGAAGACTGGTGACGATTGATAAGGGCTGATAAGAGGGGCCAGAAAACAAGGATGGCCAATTTCGTTTCCGTTGATGTTGATACTAGAGCGTCAATACTTACAAGTTTTATGTGGAGTTGTACCAAGACATCAATGGTGCAAGAATGGAAGGGATATTGATAACTGCTGATAAGATGCAATAGGACGCAAGTCGTCAATTCCGTTATGTTGTTGGCGTTGACATTAAAGCGTCCATGCTTAGAGCGTCCATGCGACCGGTTTTTGGTGGTACAAAGTGAAAGCGATGGATAAGGACCGATAACGAGGGGTTTGAAAGCGAGTACCGCCAGTTTTTGTCATACTAGATCATACGATACTAGAGCGTCCATACTTACAAGTGTTATGTGAGGTTGTACAGGGACATCGTTGGTAGTTAATAAAAGAAATAGCACTCCAAAGAAGGCTGGCAAAATGCGTTGGAAAGCAAATTCGTCAATTCCGCTAGGTAGCTCGCGTTGACACTGGAGAGTTTATACTTTTGTTTTAGACCGACCATACCTACAAATGTTGGGTGAGATGAGGAGAGCTGATAGGCGAATAAAATTGTTGGTAAGTGATGAATGCTTGCAAGGAGCCTTACAGCCTACAAATTGCCAACTCCGATACGCAGCCCGCGTTCACAGTGGAGAGTACCTACTAACAAGTGTCATGTGGGGTGGGACGGGTTCATATTATCAATATAAACAGTTCGATTCAAGAATGTTCTTGGCGAGTAATAGATCTCCCTCCTATTCCATTACCAAGGGAAGCAAAACTCTCAAAGTGCTAAAAACCCGAGGAATTTTGAGCATGGTGAATGTAATTAATGATAAGTGTTGGATGCTCAGTAATCACAAGTGAGCATTTTTCAATTTTGCCTGTAGAAACTTAGGCCTTTCGAGTGAATATGCAACGCGCGGTGCTTTGTAGAGTAAGTCAGCAGATGTTCCACAGGTCCTCCATTTCGTTGACGCCTACGGTGAGATGCGCGTAATAGTGAGCGGAGCAAAACCGTCTACAATAAATACCCACATACCGACCGAAATACACACCTAATCCGAGAAACCAAGTTTGTGGTTAAAATAAGTATGAGACAAAATGAACCTAGCTCGATATACTCCTGAACTTTGTCCTTTTTTGGAGTTTTACGGCTATCTAGTGAAAATATTGGGAAACCTGATGAGGACATAATGAAGGCAGTCGTTTTTTTGACGTTTTTTGAGTTGAAAATTGCCATGCAAAATCGCATATGAGAGAGTGGAAATTGCAGAAGAACCAAAACATAAAGCTCAATATAAAGTGAGCGCACTGACATAACAGAGGGCCAATCCGTTCCAGAGTCGTAAGCGCGTGAGAAACAGCTTTATAATAAAACTAGAAACTAAAGCACCTTGAAGGCAATGACAAGGTCTCACGCTGTCGGAGCTTTTTCGGCGATGTAACAAAGGTTAACAAATTTAGCGAATCCGGCGGCTACACAGGATTGAAGCACGGGGGTAAAAAACGGACATACACTAACCTTCAGCGGTATCTCCACATCAACTTCGTCCTCATATATTCGTTTCTGAAAATTATTTAGCAGTGAAATTCCTTGCGGAATATTTGAAAAACCAAATGAAGCATAAAAACGTGGTGGGGTCCATTCCTCCAAGTGCCACTGGAAACTGCTCACTTTTCAATGCTGAGCGGATCGCCGACATTAGAATGCAGGCGACAGGCTCTCGTGGCAGGACGGCCTACGAGCACCCATGTCACATCATATGCTTAATGAGGTTCGATATTTCTCGAGTCAGTATCACGGCGTCCGCCGGAGCCGACGCGCACTCGCAAAGCCCGGCGAGTGTGGAAAGTATGTGAAGGCTCCAGTGCAAGGATGGCATCGGAGAGGCAACTATGCTAGTCAAGAAGTCTCGCAACGTATGGAAGATCCGCGTTGCAACGCTGAATGTTGGTACGTTGACGGGCCGCTCCCTTAAAAATGACTGAAGCACTAGAGCGTA
>KZ346799.1:8893-19403 GCA_002352805.1 Teladorsagia circumcincta | reverse complement strand
CCGTTTAGGTACGAAAGATCCTTACGCGAGGCTAGAGGTACCAGGAGTGGTCATTTGCAATGGCGCGCACACTTGTTCGCAGCCCCTCGCTACCTCTTTACACTTTAATATGGGCAAGCGCTGATGACCTAGCATGGATAAATGTCTCCCAAACAATGTCTTCAGCAAAAGCAAAAGTGGGAACTTGCCGAAAATTCGATCTCACGGCCTCTTGTCCGACGACCCAGCCTACCGCCACTGCACTATCTCGCTTCATAACTACGTTAAGAGAATCGTTCCGCAAATTTGGAGGGCAGATTCGGAGTCAGCGACCAAAATTACATATGGTAGTGTACAGTTCATTACAAATCGCCACTTCGACCTGGGATCCTTCCCTTGTAAGCCTTAGGCAATGACAGCAGGAATGAATTCCGGGGCAGCGTGTTAGCAGTATGTGTTCTCCTTATCGTTTCTCCCTTCTCCTGAGCTTAGCCCTAGTGTAACCTGCCATCGGCCGTGTTGTGTTGCATGCCAAGTATGAAAACAGCAAAAAATAGCCGCGTTGGACTTAGAAAAGTTTAGGATTGTAGTGTCTCCTTGGAATAGGAATGCTCTTGTGTGAATTTTTCTGCGTTGATTCAGGTGAATAACGGTCAAGGAAATCCTCGACAAGGGGGTCGTACTTGTCAGGATGGGTCATGGGGGTCGTACCTGTGAAGGTCGGTAGCGAGCGCATCAGTGGCATCGTAGCGCAAATAGGAGGAAGAGCTTGTACTGCAGCAGAAAGCGAGGATGTGCGGGACAATTTTATATAAAATATCCTTTCTTCCGCTCTTAATACCTCGCTGACTGTGATACTTTTGTGAGGAACGCTGTCGCAAAAACGACATGATGAAGGAAAGCCCTAAGCAAATGACGGCCTGTCGGTTCTAGGGGGTATGAGTGTACTACAGTACAGATTCTGTGAATGTATACATAATCATATGGTCATCATCATATAACACCTTTCAATCGAGTGTACCGCTTTGAGTGACGGTCAGATGCATGGAGCATGTGTTATATGATGATGAGCATTCACAGAATCTGTATTGTAGTACACACATACCCCCTAAAACCCAGAAGCCGCTTCATTTGCTTACAGCTCTCCTTCACCATGTCGTATGAGACGATAGCGGGCGATGTAGACTGTTCCTTTTCACATCGCCTACGCTGGAAGGTTGTATTCTAGATACAATTCGAGTGCTGCTCACGAAACATTCTGCAACGGTGAGGAAGGAAGCGCCTTTTTGAGCTGTCAAACATGGTCCTCGATGGATCTTCGACGCAAATTTCTCCTCAATTAAAAGACTTGGAAAGAAGCTAAATAGGCTGTCAAAAAGCGCAATCCTTCCGCATTCCGAAACTGTCCGCACTTTTTTCAGCGCTTAAGAAATTAGAGAGGTATTGCCTTTTGAGTGAGAAAAACTCGCATGAAAATGTCACCGTCCTCAACGCTGACTCGACGAGATATGGGAGACCTTATCTCTCCGCATGGAAGGCTTTCGAAGCAGTTTTAATACTGTTTGGCAGTAGCGGGTCTAGCTCTATCTAACCCGGCCGAGTGCTATTCAAGGTTCAAAAATTGTGGAATGGAACGCTTTCATAGAGTGTGTACTTTCCGGTGGTCTTGAGAGGGGCATCAGCAAATCTGACCCAGAGACAAACCGTGCAGTAGCTGTCGCGGAATTGGCCGTTGGTCGATACAAGCCGTTGTGATGCTCTTCTATGAACTTCTCGAACATTCGCGTTGGCGTGGACAACTCTGTGAGATTGCAAAAACTCCCCGGTCGGGAATTGAACCCGGGTCTCGCATGTGACAGACGCAGGTACTCTCCAGTACATTACAACTGTTCTCTGTTCATGGAAGAGAATCAAAAGTTCTCTGTTCATGGAAGAGAATCAAAATAGGAGAGGTCGTGCCAACACTTCGATTTTGAGAGGTGGGGGGTAGTACTTCCGCGGCCACGTCCTCGACACGATTTTCACCCTGCTTGTGATCATACTCTTGTTGAGAAGGATAGCAAGAATTTTCTGGGCGATCCTTATAAGAAGTAAAGACGTACTTAGGAAAATTTCTCCTACAATATCTTGCTCAGGGCAACGTCGAACTTAGCGAATCGAATGAATCGCTGGATACGAGCGTTGAGCCAGCGAATTGGACGTTGCATCATCGAATCGAAATTTGCGTTAGCGAATCGAACTTTGCACCTTCTAATCGAACGATGCATCAGCGAGCCGAACTATGTACTAGCGACTCAATGGTAGCGGGACCCAACGTCCAAAGAAAGTCCCGCCACTTTCAAACTACGTTCACTATCCAATGACACTGTTTGAAAGTGGCGAGACTTTCTTTGAACGTTGCGTCCCGCCACTTTGGGTCGCTGGTGCATCGTTCGATTCGCTGGTGCAAAGTTCGATTCCCTAGTGCAACGTTCGATTCGTGACGCAGCGCTCGCATTCAGCGATTCGCTAGTGAATCGCTCGATTCGCAATGTCTAACTAACATCGCCCTCAGACTTCCGACTCCTCTTATGACACCTCATTTGTCGCACGGTGGGCGATTTGATCAGCACCTGCTCTTTGAGGCCGGTGTCAGGCTTTACGAATACAGCGATTCGCTAGCGCTCATGACCTCCTCGGCAGCAGCCCCAGGCAACGTTCGTAGTTTTTTATTTCGCTGTATGAGATGAAACATGCAACGATTGAGCGATTCTACGATCGTTGCGATCACAAAATCAAATGACGGTGCATGGCGTATCACCCACAAGGGACTTAAGTGAATACTTTGTGAACTAGGAATCACACCCCTCGCGTTTTCCTCATTTTTCCCCACATCTGCGCCCATATTGTGAGACTTCTCTGGTTTTAAATTCCTCGTTTCCAGGTAGTATTGTACTCGTCGGGTATCAATTTTTGACGATCTCCACCTCTCTCCGCTTCATGACTTTGATATTAAATGGCAATAATGGATGGCGATAAAACGGAAAGTGAAGTTGTTTACGGGCGTCTCAAACTCGAAGTGCCAAATGGTGGAGATGATGCACAAGTTGCTCCTCCACACGCTTTGGCTCAAAGGGATTTGCTTGAGAGGGTGAGTACAGTCGCTTCATGGTGAAATTTGCGTCCGCAGCAACCGACAGTTGAGCGATGTAAGCGGCTTCCAAGTCGTAAAGAGGCACAATAACATCCCTCCCCCATCTGCGCTCGATTGTTACTTGCTGTAACATTCTTTATCAATTTATTTGTAATTCGCTTGTTCTTTTCCCCTTTTTATTAGTCACTTTTCAGTGTTTGAGAGAACGCGGCATCGCATTCAAAAACATCCTACACACAGTGCTAGAGGAACCTGGCTGTGAGAAATTCCGAGTTTATGATTACGAGGTGAGCCTGGTTTTTTGAATTATTAATCAAAGAACCCGTTAAAAGTCAAGGTAAAAGCTCTAACCGAGATATCCGAGACTACGATGTTCTCGCATACCAGTATTTGTGTATCCTCCCACCCGTCATAATGGAACTTCCGCCTGCAGTTATCGTGAGATGTGCCTGGAAGTATTATTATGAGGAGCAGTGTATCATTCATCATATCAGAATCATGCGTGGGGTGTGAGTTGACACCGCATCGAATAGAAGACTCTGATGTTCCAGCAATATGCGAAAGAGGGCATGGTTGGCCCCATCCTCAATCTAATCGTACCCTGACTCTGTCCCAACCCCAACTAAAACAACAATCTCAGCAGGGTCGGAGTGGGCGTGGCGTGAAGGAGCGCACCTCCTCTTGCCAGCCGTGGAGATTAGTTCATGATCACGATTTGCATCGTGAACAGGATCAACCCTACGTTGCGCAAAGAACAACGAGGGGGTCGTATTTGGCCGAAGGAAAGGGGAGGGGGTCGTATTCAGAGGGACCAGCTGTAGCGACGCTACTTTAGCTGTAGTGACTTACTGCTAGAGGAGATGTCACATTCCATAGCCACCTGCTTCATGCTTCTTGCTGTGCTAGTCGTCCAGCTGCGAAAGGCGTATGAATGGGGACCCGATCTGGAGTCTGGGCTCCGGCTTCCGCTACGGCTCTTCCGCCACAAGGCTTCGCTCCGGCTTCCGCTACGGCTCTTCCGCCACAAGGCTTCGGCTACGGCTTCCGCTTCTGGATTGCTACGGTTCGAGTGGTATCGTCTCACCATCAAGACAGGACCATCAAGGACGGCAAATCCCAGCAATAGTATAGGACGCTCAGATCCAGTTTGTTACCGTTATTCGCTACATTAACAACAATAAATTGTTAGTATTATTCTGATTCAGTCCGTTCAAGAAAAGACCCGCGTGGCACAATATTTGGTATCGGCCTACATATCTGCTATATCGGTTTACAATATAGTTGGTACATCTACTATACTACGTTCGGTCCACCGTATACTACACCAGCGTTGGATTGGGTAGGATGAAGGTCAACCGTCCGTGCGGGTGGCGATCACGGCGGAAGCGTCGTTGGTAGTAGGCAAATGAAAGGCAAAAAAAACACTAGGAAAGCAGATTTGTGAGATGAAAATATTTCGATCGCAAAAAATGCTGACACTTGGCGGAGTAAAATCTGGATCACAGTATATTCATGAATCACTGCAGTCCCATCGTAAGAACAAAAAAAACCGGATTTTTTATATAGTCGATCATCTTGTAAGGAAATAAAGATCAGCTGAAGCAGCTCGATAGAATCATGGAGAAGACCAGATGATTACAATAGGCGAGCTTACAAGAGTGTGGTGCAAAAACATGGTCTGTTTTCGATGATCGAACATTCCTGAAATCCCAAGGGAACAAATTGTAGAGCACTTTATGGGGAAGTGAACAAGGGTATCACGTAACAGTGCAATGCAATTCAATCACGATACTGATAGCTTCATCAGGAAAATGGAGGACTTCCAACTGCGAGTGCGACTTCTGACCACAGACAGGTTCACGGCGCAAACCCGAGCAGGTGTTTTCTCACAGAAACGCCTTCTCTGCCAGCGGCCGTGAGCAGACTTCCTGAAGAGAATTTCGATGCTTTCAAATTGAACCTAAGCGGAACAAGCGTGGCGAACCTGCTGAATTGACTTCTAGAGACCCCTTAAGAAAATCGAGGCAAAAGAGAGCATTTTAGGAAAGTTTTATACAATTTATGAAGCACTCTTCAAGTAGATTCTGACAGTCTTCACCGCTTCGCATTGCATCATTTTTGAAGAAAGTTATGGGCTTTTGAAGACTGCATAGTCGCTGTTCAGAGAAATGGCTTAAAAAAATCAAGGTGGAAAAAACGGAACGACGGGACTCTTTTTTTTTGAAAAGAGTGATCATTGGAAGAAATAAGGTACTTTTTCGAAAGCACTAACCTTCTAGTTTCTAGTTAGCCTTAGACATCTGCAAAAAGTCAATTATGAAGAAAGTTATGAGTATTTAAATGTCGAAAACTCGTGCCTTCTCAAAAATCGGACCCCAAACCCTCCAAAAACGTAACGGAGGGACTATTTTTTGAAAAAATAATCTTTGGAAAAAAGTAAGGTATTGTTCGAAAGCTCTAATCTTCTAGTTTCTAATTAGCCTTAGACATCTGCGAAAAGCTCATTATAAAGAAAGTTATGAGTGCTTGAATGTCGAAAACTCGCGTGTGCAGAAAAACGGAACAACGGGACGATTTTTTGAAATATTGGACATCCGCCACATTTGAAATACATTTTAGGAAGAAAAATATTTGAACTTTCAAAATCTTGGTGTCCGGTTCCATAAAACAGCTTTTGAAGAAAAATATAACCTTCTGAATGGAGGGGTTTCTACCGCAACGTAATTGCTATAGGGTTTAGTTCTTTTGATTATAAAAGAAAAAGAATTGAGAGATTGAAAAAAAAAACTTAGCAGGTTTCTAAAAGTAGATATCCCTACGATTACTATCATCTGTTGGTTTACGCAAAAAATTTGGAAATTGCATCTATTCAATGAATAAAACTTCATGTTGCCTCGACTTCTTCCTGTTAGCGAGACAGAAGCGCGCGGATTGGCCACGGTCCACGACTTCGTCATGTCGGTGACTGCCCATACATCAGTTAAACTATGTAAAAGACAAAGAAGTTAATATGGGAGGGGGGTCTTACCGATACCTCCTGAAAGGGAGGGGGTCGTAAAAGTTTTGGAATTTGCACAACGCAGGGTTGACCCTGATCGTGAATCGACTCAAATAGTCGCTGTGGTCCCAAAACGTTCGCAAAAGTCGATACGATGCGAATCGTGATCGTGAACGAATCTTCACGGCTGGCAAGAGGAGGTGCGCTCCTGTACGCCGCGCCCACTTCCACCCTGCTGAGACTGTTGCTTTAGGCCTATTCTAGGGCTAGGTTGGTGTAGGGTAGGTTCAGCATAGTATCAGACTGGGGTTAGGCTCCGTCACTCTTTTCATTTTCACACTTTAAGGCGTTGCTGCGACGAGCCCGACGAGTCGGTAGTGCGGATACTCGATAGGAGGCCCGTCGCGCGGCGAGGGGGCAGAGACGCAGGCGGGTCAGCGCCTGGGTCGCAACGCGTGGTTCGTGATGTGAGACGCAACAGTGCTTCTATCAACAGTCATAGTACGTTCTATCAAACTGCGCGAAATCACAGTACACTCGTCCGCTGATCTGCCTGCGTTTCTGCCTTCTGGGCGTGCGATGGTCCTCCTGTCGGGTACCTCTCACGCACGATTTGCGCGCCCCTTGTACGCGGCCTTGACGCGGTTGCCTGCAACAGCGAGAGCACTGTCGGCTCGTCCACGCTCGCCGCGGCCACGCCTCAAGGAGTGAAGAAGACACGGGCCTAGCAATTAGGTCAGGGTTATGGTTTGTGTGAGAGTTTGTAGAACCGCGAAAGGGCGTGCTCAGATGTTGCAAGAAAATTCCCGAGGTACGGATGGAAGAGCGTGGGCACCATGTGCGGATGGATGCCCATTCGTCTGTAATTGTCTGGCTCGCACGTGCAGACAGTTACCAGTGTATCGCAATCAATCACAGAGGAGTGGGGATGCCTAAAGGGGTGTGGTTCGCAAGGACAGAATTCGACGTTACCGCTTCTTGCAGTGGGAATTTTTTTCCGTCGCGAGGACCGCAGGTCCACTCCTGATAAGTCTTGAACCCACGCTTACCGGGAGTTTCGCGTCGCGAAAAATATTAAATCCCTTTTGTTGAGGATACTGTTCTCGTATGCGCGAACCAAAGACGAGAGCCAGAGAGCCTGCCACGCGATCAGTGTTATACGCGATTAGTACGCGAGCTACCCTCAAATGGACACCATTATGAGGAAATTTCATCAAAATAACAGTGCAGTTATTAGTAGAAATAGGCAATGAAGACGAGCAGTTGAAGAAGATATATGAGTGAATACTTGAATCAATTGGAGAAGAGCTCTTCTCGAACGTTCCCGCTCTTTGCTTTTCTATGGCCGTACGCGCGCGATCGATCGCTTGATCTGCCTGCGTCAGGTCTTAATAGGACGACTTGTCGTCACTCCGCCCAGCCAGAAGGACTTGGGAACATGCTGAACATAACACATACATGTAAATCCTACTAAATATAATTCGCTAAGTATGTCTGTCTGTGTGTGTCTGTGTGTACGTCCGTCGGTCTGTCACGAAATTCATAGCGCGCTTCGCTGCAATAGTGGAGCGCTGTATTTTTAGTATGTTGTAGAGGGCAGGAGGGAATCATGTTTGGCGAGGGTCAGAAAGTGATAACGGCTGATAAGATTCGATAACAGGCGCCAAAACGCTAACTTCACGATATCCATAGCGCCCGTCCCAGCATCAGTGAGGCGTTGGTTCCGAGAAGTGATGTAGAGGGCAGGAGGGGATCATGTTTGGCGAAGGCCAGGAAGTGATAACGGCTGATAGGATCCGATAACAGGCGCCAAAACGCTAAATTCACGATATTCATAGCGCCCGTCCCAGCATCAGTGAGGCGTTGGTTCCGAGAAGTGATTAGAGGGCAGGAGGGGATCATGTTTGGCGAAGGCCAGGAAGTGATAACGGCTGATAAGATCCGATAATAGGCGCCAAAACCCTAACTTTACGATATCCATAGCGCCCGTCCCAGCATCGGTGAGGCGTTGGTTCCGAGAAGTGATCTAGAGGATTGGACAGGAACATCTTCGGTGGTTAACCTGAAGCGATAAGGGCTGATAAGGGCCGATAATCATGATATGCGCAAGGAAATAGAGATCCCTCGAAACCAGACTTGAGATAAAGCATTTCATTTCAATATCCTTTCAATTGTGTTGTTATCATCAGCCCGAAATCCCATTGGACCGCTAGGTTTCCCAGAATTCCTAGGAATGTATGGTGGATGCTTGGAGAAATACGATAAAGACTACTGGGCATTTCTATTCCAACATCAAATATAATCCGAGCACTGAATAACACTGCCATTCGATGCATGGTGATTGTTTACAGACACCACTTTAGATTCGCACTCCATCGCGCGTATTGAACGGTGAGCTTCTGGAACGGTCAGCTAACGCATTTTACACAGCAACTCAATGTTGAGCGGTGAACCTAACGCTTTATCGGCTATCCCGCTTCACCCATGACTTCCGCTTTATGCGCGCGGTTGCGTGCGGAGCTAAACTGGTGTAATATAACGAGAGATAAACAAACGTAACAATTACTGAATGATTATATGAGGCTCTTGGACTTACTTGGGAACATACTCAACATAACACATAACATGTAAATGTAAGTATAACAAAAGATAAACAAATGTAAGAATTACTGAATGATTATATGAGGTTTTCGGACTTACTTGGGAACATACTGAACATAACACATAACATGTAAATGTAAGTATAACATGAGATAAACAAGTGTAAGAATTACTGAATGATTATATGAAATTCTTCATATCAACCATTTACACTTCTACCTAAAACTTTGTCTTCTTACATAACTCTCTTATAGCGTTCCATTGCATATAGCTCTTCCTCTAGCTCGTACAGCTCTTCTTGCGCGTTTTCCAATTATCGTCATGCTTCTGCCTTTTTATCTGGGATCTTGCACAAAGCCGTGTTATGACCGTCGTCATCCGGAATCAGGTACTCGAAGGATGTGTCAGATACGCGATTACAGTAGTAACAGCTTTGCCTTTGAACTCGCAGTTTCCGAATCACCGCATCGGGCTAAGCAGTGCGTGCAGTATCTCTAAACTATCGCTATGTTCCTCTCCGGTTTCCATTTGTAATTGTTGGGCATGAATCGGAGAAATGTTCTCCTTCCACATCGCAAAACGCGCATCTCATTCTTCATATTAGGAAAATGCAACTCCTTCCTCTTGTAAGGATTGTTCTGAAGATCTCTCTATGTAGTGAATCCTGTATTCAACGCGTTGGTGACCAAGCGGATTTTGGAGCGTCTGCCGCTTGGGATCACGAATAAGTAGAAAATTTTTCTTTGTTGAAAGCTCACCTACTTAGCTAATTCAATGCGCTGATTACGAATATGACATTGATCTGTGGCGCTGGTGTCAACTTGGCGCCATCATGGCATTATTGGCGCTATCCGGTGCTACTAATATCTTTCTATCCCAAATTCTGCAAAGTCCTATATGTGGAACTTGTCCACTACCCTCCGCACGAATATGACGCTGATCACTTACGCGACAATTTGCGACGCAAAGTTGACACCAACTGTCGCAAGACTGGCGCCGTAAGTCCGCACTTTCAGCGGCATGAGAGGTTTCGGGAGCCCACAAATGATGAAGCAACGATTTCGACGATGAAATTGAAAGCGACAAAGTATGCACTATTTGTGACCGAGGAAGATGTTGCGCACTACTGATTCTCCTTCTGTGAAGAATGTGAACTTATCCTGATGCTGCTGAGACAGCAGATTTTGTCGATTCTGCTATAACCTGCTTTCCGATAAACATGGTCGTTACTCCATTAGATCTCTTCTCTTATAGAAGAGATCTCCTATAGAAAAGTAAGAATTTGAATGCTTCCCACCTGATCAGGAGTTGCGTGATAAACCTTAGTTGTTTGCTGCGTCATATTATGTTTATCGTTATTTTTGAAATATACTAAAACCACAGCTAGTGAAATACATAAGGCAAATGGTTATTGTTATCCTTATGAGAATAAGAAGATATCGGGAAGAGGTTGAAAAAGTCATGCTTTTGACTTGTTTTTGTTTGATACCCGCTGTTTTACGCCGCAGTTCGCGTTCCGAAAGTTATCACAAGAATGCCGAGTTATGGGCAAAACTCTAGCCGGGATTCGTACCCGGATCTCTTGCTTTCCGGGCAATTGTGCTACCAGTTACACCACCGGGGCACCATTGTTGTTGGTAACTTGGGGTGTCGCCCGACATCGGGTGCCATTGTCCCACGTGGCAAAAAAGGTGTCGCCCGACGTCCGGTGCCATTGTCACCAATGTGTTAAGTTCCTCTGTGAGCTCCCTGAGCTCCCTTTCCCTTCGTCCCCTTTGACGCGGACTCAATCTTGCTCT
>KZ346798.1:31445-43582 GCA_002352805.1 Teladorsagia circumcincta | reverse complement strand
GTGTCCTTTTCTACGGTGAAACTTGAGAAATTCGTCCGAGCCGCATACCTCAATTCGTGAAAAAGCGAGCGGCACGCTTTATAGCCCACTGTTTTCCACTATGTTTAGGGTTGCGCGAGGCTTGCGAGTGTTAGTTCCTAATCGAGGAGCGATAGAAACTGTCTTGTAGAGTTCTCGACAGGAGGACGACATCACGGAAGAAACTTCAAATTATTCGCTAGAATAACTTCAGACGAGTTGTTTGTTAGCGTTGGATACGGTATACACAGGGTGCACCACAAATATGGTAATAAGGTATTTAAGGCACGGAAATCGTACTTTAAAATGAAACACGACGAAATTCTGTGACTGTATGCAGTATATCCCAGCAACAGAAAAGCTGCAAGATCACCATATGTGGTTGCCTCCGGCAAGTGTTACAGCGTAAAAATTCGAGGTACGCGACATCGCACTTTTTATCGATCAAGTATTTTTTTTATCTTGAAGAACAAGTTAAAGGGTCAGAACACCTACAGCTACCAGGATTCATAAAACTGCTGAGGAGGTTTGCATCGTTGGTCGTACGCCTTTTCACTCTTTTGAGATGAGAGGTGAAATCTGTGCTACCAGAAAAACAGGGCTAATTTCTGCTAAAAAAAAGCTTTAGGATCAGCGAGGAAGGAATTTTACATCAGGTGCACTTGAAAGAAGATATTGCTATGGGTAGGAAAAACCAACCTAGGGCACTTTTTTTGAAAATTTTAACATGACTGAGGTACGGATCACAATCATAGGTGTAGTACTGATGTGCAGCGTCAATACTCCCGAACTTCTTCAGCTGGACTCATTGAAAGACAAATTTGTCGAACGATAACCCAATGGATTTATATTTAAAGCGAGGTTTGTTCCAAAATGTACCTCAACTAAATTCATGAAGAAGTCAGTGAATAAACCCTCGGCTGGAATTTCCCAACGAAGATTGCGTGCCGCCGCTGGATGCGTCGGAGGATTTTACGAGCTATAAATGGTGTCGAGTAACGATATCTAAGGACCGCAGCTGTTCTTCTGAGACGACGCGTTAGAAAAAAAAACCAAACATGATGCTGAAACGACCTTCGCCCAATTAATCGTCTGCAGAATTCCAGTATTCTGCTATACCGGTCTAATTTAACATGCTTCTAATTGCCAGAGGCTCGGAGATTCTAAGTACTTCTCTTTCAATTGGAAAAGTTTTGTACGAGCCGAGATACATGCATTTGAAGTTTGGGGTCGCAAAACGCAAGAACTTTCTTCACGACCTAATACATTGTCACCATATCCATGGCACATCCTGAATGTTCGTCAACTATTACTGCCGCTACTGCTGCAATTTATCACATGCACTGAAAGGCGCTGAAAGTATGCCAACGACATCACCGACATCACTTCACATTTGCCCCACCATTAGTGACAATATGTTAAACAACCCATCTGATCCAGATGGGCTGGCATTATTACAACGAATGGTGCTGAGACTTCAAGTGAAGGGACAAAACAGTTTTTTCTGCAGAGGACACGAAGCACAGGAACAACAACTCACATTTCTTTTTTTTCATTTTTTTCAGTTTTTTTTTTCTAAAAAAAAACTTTTCAACTTTTCAAATTCTTTTGCAATTTATACTACTTCCGTACACTTATATGTGTGCAGCACTTGTAACACACAGTAATATATTTCAGATAACACTATTTAGGCGAAAAAAGCATACATAGAACACGAAAAAGTAAAAAATGGAGAAATGTATGATTGTACCGTCATGAAGAGTCTGACCGTGACATTATTATTGTTTTCATATTTGAAAAAATAAATCTTATTTCTTCGGTTGTATTCATGTGCCGTGTGACAAGCAAGACAGCATTTTGCGAAGTGCTCTGGTCCCGAGCCATCTCTCGGGTCGAATCAGAAATTAACAGCATTATATTGTGGAAGTGAACACCTAGCACTGTACGCTATTTTATGCGAAGTTGGGTCTGCTAAGAGAGTGAGGTTGTAGTGGGTGGAAGGCCTCGATACGACTCCCCACCTCCACCGCCATCGTTTTTAGCAGGCTCCAATACGATATCCTCTCCATCACCGATTACTACCCTCGCCAACGACCGTCGACCCTCGAGCGGGCAGGGAGGTGAGCGGGTAAATGTGTTTAAAAAAATAGAAAATCTTCTAACTTTTCCTATAACTCCATTCCCCAAAATCTCACAAAAACATGTGCCACACGGCCCCTTCATCATCCACAAATAGGTCCTTTTTTCATCCTTTCACTACCTCAACCAACCCAAAACATGATCTCACCCTCCAAAAAAAGCCAAATACGACCCTTTCGTTGCGCAACGCACGGTTGACTCTGGGTGGGGAAGATTTAAAAAAAAGCGTCCATCAACAGAAGGTAAGAGAACTGATGCATCATTCCGGCTCGAGCATCACAGATTCGAGGTCGAAATGGAGGATGTATGTAAGAGTCATATCACCAGTTACACCACAGTCTCTTGCTAGCGCTAATGTTTCATGGCAAGGAGCTATACAGTTGAGGATCACTTGGTGCCTCAACGTCTGAGTGCATATAGAAGGAGTTGGTACATTGAGAGTTGAGAGAAAGGGATTATCAATGCCGACCAACGACAGGATGGAATGTTAGAGATTGTCTTCGGAGAAAAAGAGCGTTTTGTTCAAAAAGTCAGGTTTCAAGGTTACTGAGCCAAACGAGACAGCATTTTGCAAAAAGGTGCCATAGGTAGATAGACCATTCCATAGGTGGACAGATAGGAGAGCACGCAGTCCACATAAAGGTTCTGTCTAATCCCTCTCACAGCTTACACATTCGTCCTTTTGACTATCGGTTGGTCTCCATCCTAACTTATCACCTGGACGGGACAAGTTTGAAAACCCAAGTCGAAATCGAGCTGTCGTTCAAAGGTGCTCGTGAAAGTCTGTTTTGAAAGGCTGCCACTCATAAGCCATCGGGAAGCTGTGGGGTGAAAGCTATTCGATCGTTTCTGCTCAAAATTTTCTTTGGTCCAAAAAATGGCAAAAAATGACAAATTCTTCCCATCTCACAGAAGCCTCATTCTCTTCCCTAAATGCTTGCCTGGCTTGAAATGCGCTGCGGGTCTTGCACCAAAATACTACATCAAATCAATAGCGCCAAATTTCTTTTATTATAGTAATTTTTACCAACCTTCCGACTCATTTTCGCAAAGGATTGCTGAAATTCGACCAATCAATGCCTTTTCATTCTATTTGAAGAAAACGTTTGAAAAGATCGTCAAAGCAACACCTCCAGATCGATTTATTGGGGTAGAAGCGGTCGATAATGTAGCCGTGGATGCCAAGTTGATTGCAAGTGGCAAGAGAAACAAAGAAAACCGCCGATAAAATCCTTACAAAAACTCGCCTCAAAATGAGGGACGGGCGTGTCGGACGAGTTGTCGTCTGAACTAGCTTGCGCCAGCAAAAAAATGCAAGCTAGTGCAGGCGGCTCGTCCGACCGCAGCTGCAATCGCACATGCTCTTGTACAAATAAAGACCTAGTCACCAACACACACAAGGAAATGTTATTATGAAACGGCTTAGGCGAGTAAAAGCAATAGAAATGTAGGTAGCATTCCAGCGAACGCGGCAAAACGAAGCAAAACGCAGCCAAGTCAACTCGTCCAAAAGCTAAGATTAGTGGCCATAAGCCAGCTTCGTAAGACCCTAGCGCCGTTGTCGCGCACTTTCGAGCCGCGGCAACGACACAATATTCTCCACGGGGCTACTTTATCCCACCCATTGAATGATTCTTTGAGTTGACTTCTGCGTGGGTATTGCTTGAGAGACGTGAACCGCTCCTTTCAGATTAATTTCTTGTATTATATGCATACATGGAACAAGAATATGAAACTATTGTTTCTTTGATGGGTACAAATTTTATGACGTCAGTTCAGCGTTTTGTATTTGTAGCATTCAGCTCGTGCACATTGAAAAACAATGGTGAACTAAAAGTGGGAAGTGACAATTAAAGAGAAAAGAGTATTGTTTCTGACACGCACTGAAAAGTGTATAGAAATGACATAACAAGGTCAACGTATGAAGGATTGGGGCTGTCGAATGGCGGAATAGGCAGCGTGATGAGGCCCAACTCGTTTGGCAAAGGGTAGCATACCGTCGGGCATGCCAATGACCACCTGAAGAGAAACTTCTTGTCATCTTCTCGAACAATAATAATGCCTTTTCAAAGTGGGTGATGGTAGATACGCAATCTGATTATATCCGGTTGGAAGAAGACCGCACAATGGTAGAATCGGCAGTTTTCTGCTCCGGCAAGGGGTGCATGGTTGAGCTCTACTGGCTGGGCTTCTTGTCTTAGTTGACCGGTTTCCAGGACTGAAGCGTGTTGTGCCGATGAAAAGAGCTTCCGCTTTCACCTGAATTACCATCCAGATATTAGTGCTAGCTTGACGCGACGAAGTCGTCCCCAATTCTTGCACATGCATGCATGAATCTGTCCTATTCTGTCCATGACTGCTCCTACATATTCTTCAACATTGAATCAATACTAATCGGAACGTTAGTCGCACCGGCCCAATAAATTTCACCATTCTTGGAAAGGCTTCACGATACACATAACTGTGAGTTTGATGTCTACTTCGGATGTGTGTAGAGAAGCCTCAAATAGTTTCAGCTTCATTAAGACAAGAGTGGCGGGGAATGGTGGAGGAGTAACTGGTCGGCTGGCCTCTCTTTATAAGCCGAAGGCGGGGCTAATGGATCGTAGATCAGAAATGGCACAGGTTATCAAATATTGGCAGTCAAGCTGCCGAAAAGTGGGTGAAAATCCAGTTAGGCGGGGGGGGCACTCCTTGCTATCTTATCCTCAGGCCATTAGAGCACTTCTCCGAACTATTTATCACAAGGATAACATAACATGCGAATGGCTCATTGGTGATGTACTAAGGCAGGTGGGTGCCCCAATATCCACGCATTCTGCCCATTTCCTGCCCAGTTGTTTCCACGTGGTAACCACCCAAACTCCTCCACCCTTGAACTTGGGTAAAGAATTCATCCCCGTGGTCCAGGACCGTTTCCATGGACCATGGCAGGCACAGATATGAAAGCATCTCAAGGTGTTTTCACACTACACCTACACTTCTCGAATGCACATTTAAAAGGATCCAACAAGGTATCGTGAGCGCAATATCCTTATCTTAAGCATCGGAGAACTCAATGGATTGGCCCCCCTAACTGGATTTTCACCCAAAAAGTGCACAGAAGAGGATTTTGATCGATAACAACGGCTAACAATAACGAGCAATGGAGTAAGTCACAATGAAACAATGTATCAAAGGCATGAGTCAGGATTGAGTTGGTATGTTATTTCGTTAAGATTAGATAAAAAGTGCAATGAGGAACATGAGTGGGGAGAAAAAGCAAAAGGAAAAAAGCAAAAGCAAAGGATAGAAAACATTAAAATTTCCCTTATGAGGCGACCGTGGCATAACGGAGAGGCACTGTGCGGCGAGGATAGGGAAAAAGCGAGATAGCATGTTGCCCGCAAGAGGGTGCAGACGCTACGTATGCCGCGATTAAGGATGGCAGCAGGGCAGCACAAAAGGCAAGGTCTTAGCGCTGTTGTCTCGCACTTTTGAGTCGCGACAGTGTCGCTCTTGCTGAGCGTAAGAAATTCTCTTTCTCACTCCAAGTGGGACTAGTCTTGGAACCTAATCCCGACTCGTGGCTTTGAGGCATCAATATCGTCTACCTAAGAAGATACTTGTCAATCATGCCAAGGTTGAAAGAAAGTCGAACATGTATCAATCACGACTTTTTTGAAATTTCTGCTAACCCAGTGATTTCGATTGATCATGAACCTCTCCACTCATCCCCCTACGGCTGCGCCACTTGGTACCACTTTCACGAACAACTATCTCGCTGGTGCTTCTTAAAAATTGTCAATAAACAAGCAGTAGACAGGAGGATTCATTTTGACAGTAGGATATTTTGCTTTGACCTGTAAGCATCAATACGACGATCTCGGGTGATCGAACCATGAATCATTTATATGCGCTTTTTCTGTGGATCTGGCGCCTCTAATGAAAAGCAGGGGTTAATCTCTCTAAGTTTTACGCACGTGCCTCCGTGAAATGCAGGAAAACACTTTGGAAAGGTGTTAATGTTCTCTTATGTAAGATTCTGTGCTGCATGAGAGGGGTGAATCTGTAACACATACACTCCAACACATTCTACCGCTTCGGCGAATGTATATCTGCAGTTTTCAAGTAACGCGGTGATCAACAATGGTATCACGTTTAAGAAAAACTACACACTGAACTTTACGCATGCAATTCGATAAACGTCCTTCACCAGAAGACAGGAGGATGTCAGAAATGCGAGCTTGTCATGCCAATGATGAGAACTGAGCGGACCAAAAAATTGCCGGCCGTGAGAGTGACGTATAGTCCTGCACTAAGCGTAAAAGGAATCCTTCCCGGGAACTTCTTGCATTCTTTCCCCAACATGAATGTGTCAGATGTGATCACTAGAGACAACACACAGTTTCAAGGAAGATTCGGTTCCCGAAGAGAAATAAACTCAGAAAACATAATCCATGGACAGTGGAAGGGATGTGGCGTGTAGGCAAAGGCGGGGCATGGAAAGGGATGCGACTTGGGGCGGCTACGTATCAGGCAACGATGTGAAAGAATACAGTAAGTCAAAGGTTCAAAAAGGGTTCCCAGTGACGGAATTCAGAGAACTATGTGAACGTTCCTGCCATTTGTGACAGAAGCACCGCGGGAATTCAAAAGCCTACCTCACCTTCCGATTTTTCGCGCTGTTTACCAATTTTTTTTCTTTTCGTTATCATCGTGTATGACGGGTCTCAAGCCAGTAATTTATGAATGAGATAGAGTCATGATTTTTCAGGGGAGGTTCTTTAAGTCAGGCCCAGCTTTTTAGAGAACTGCGGGGAAGATGCTTATTGTCGAATTAGTAAACAATAATAACAAAGAAGTGGAAGCATGGAGGCTCAAAACTCAACAATAACAATAGCACTGCTGTGCCAAAATAATGGACTAATTTGTGTGGAAGTATCGGGATTTTAGCTTTCTTTTAATTCGAACCTTTGTGAATTTCAGGTATTTGCAGATGAACGGAATAGGGAAGTTCAGCAACTCATGCGGAGTTTTCAAAAAGGGTAAGTTTGGGACCACGTGGCATCTTCAGTTGCAGTGAACAGTTCACAAGATCCTCATAAGCACATGTACTATCGGATTTTATCAAACTTCAAAATGAAGCCTTGTGGGTTCCAAAAAACCGTGAAAACTTCAGAATGGGATACAGTGTGACCCACTTATCCAATATTTATCCAATATCGGGAGAAGGGCTTCGTTGGAAGTTTTCTTCACCTTTGAGAGGCAATCGTGCGTCGATTGTGCCGTAAATTGAAGGAGAGCGCCACAAAACGTGAATGAAATGGGTATAAAGAGAAAAAAGTGAATGAAGATAGCCCCACAGAATGCGCGAAAATCGGAAGAAAAATGCGCTCATCCTAGCAATGACTGACAGCTGTTATTTTAGCGGAGCATCAGTGGGAAAACAATGTCGCCCTGTGGGCGGCCAGCTGTCCAATGCTGAGGGGACAAATGTCCGAGGATTTTTGCACTGTCTCAACATGTTCGACATGAAGAGTCGAAAAAAAAGTGCTACGTTCGGGATTTGAAGTCGCGAAGCAATGTGACAGCTTTTCAAAAGCTATTCGCTGAATTCGCTGCCAGTACTGTGTACTCAATGACGTCGGGTTGCTGACGGTGAAGAGTAAAAGGAAGGAACGGGCTGCTCCGACAAGCAATTTTAGGAAGCACGTTTTTCATTGCAAGAGGCAACGGCAGGAGCCTATCCATGAGTACTCAGTGAATTGTTGATTTTATGGCCAAATCTAGCCTTGCCCATCCAAGCCCTTCATCCTGAGATCGGTTTATTGGTACCACGTCAAGCCATATCGCATTCAAGTGCAACTGTACTATGTATGGAAGTAAAATTGTGGCGCGTCATGAAAAGGATCAACAGCGAAGGCTTGGATTTTAGAGGCCATATCCTTGCTCAGCCTCGCTGAAAGCCTCATCGAAGTAGTCGCTCCCGTGGATAAAGGTGTAAGGTTCCAGTACGGAGGTAGGGTCACCTTCAATGCGGCAGTAGGACGCTAAGCGCTAAAAACTTTGATCAGCTGTCACCAGAACTATCAGCGTCCGCCCATCGCTTGATATCTTATCTGCGTCGCAATGTTCGCACCCTTCTTTACTCGGACTTCTTGACCCTCTCTGCGACTCACATCATCTCTCGTCTCCGTGCATGCCTCTTCGAATTCTCCGCAGCGTAGAGCAAGAACGCTAGTATCCTCTGTGTTTTTGACGATTTTCTCTCTCTTTTTCTCTACATGCAGTCCACTTCTCATCCTTACTTTCATATTGGAGTGGGATTACCACATCAGTTTAGTCCTGATTCTTGCCTTTAGGCTTAAATGAGGGTTTCACGGAAAAATGAAGGTTGAAGAAGGGATTACCCATTGGAAAATAGGCAGACCCTCTAGGGTGCGGACCGATGCGCAGTTCACAGCGGAGGGTATGCTCCCAGTGGCCTAACAAAGTCATTCCCGCGCCGCTGGCGCCGCTGCCCGCCCACCCTTCGCCGTCTGACTGTAGCCCTTTAGCAGAGAAAATATCAGCGTTGAAGGGGGCAGTACCATTGAGAGTGGCTTCAATGCGGAGATCAACAAGCAAAAAAAGTCCCGTTCCTCGTTCTGGGCCGTTTCTCAAAGTTTTTTCTTCTTTCTGCACTACTGCCTACTTGTGCCTTCACTTCGAATGAGCTGCGTTTGCATCGCTAACCCCGCCTTCAAGCTTCAGCTATCCTTTGACCGCTCTCTAAAGCTCTGGACTTGGTCCTCAACTGGGCCCGGCAGATTTCCAATGCACCAATCATGTGAAAGACAGATACTACCTATAACCATACCGCAACCTTCTCCTATATCGGAGATACCTTTTCTTCCAGCAGAGACTTGGGCAGGCTTCCCAATGAGATATGTCAGCTCTGCCGTGGACGCAGTAAGCGACTAAAGGGTTCGTTTCCAGGATACGATAGACTTCTTCTTTGTTGATGTTCCCCACTTTTTCGATCTTTATCTAGAACAAGGGGCTTGCTTGTGTGGCACTGTATAAGGCTGCGTCCTGCGTCTTTACCCTTTCAGAAACCTGGCATCGATCAACTTCATGATTAGGAAACTGAAGTTGATACTATAAGCTTAAATCCGGTACGCGATTCCTACATGGACACATGGCGAAAGTGACCTTCCCACAGCACCATCATCGTCCACATTTAGTGGCTAACTGAAGCAATATTATGAAAGTCGTTCCGCTCCAAGTCCACGAAAACTCACAAAGCCCATGAAATAAGACTGTCGTAACGTAAGCAAAGCAAAGAGGAGTTCAGCCGTCCAAATCGCACATTCTGATATACTGTCTTGATATAAGACATTTTTATATTGGCAGATTAAGTATTTGTAAGACGCTTCAAGTCCTCAATATCACACGGGCAGCGTGCGGAAGGTGTACTCTTTGTATTCTTGTTACGATACTTTTCGACTGAAGGCTTGTCGCTTGTAGCCAAAATCAGCAGCGAAGAGGATTTCGGAGTGAGCAAGGGATGCTTCCACTTTCAAAATCAAGCGAGGTAATAGACGGATTTCCTATCATTTTTTCCTGGTTCTTCCATGGAAACTTAAAAAGGGAGTATTTCTAGGAAATCCACTGGCATAATGGCATGGGGAAGGAGGGAATACGCTCCTCTTTCCTATCGTCGGGTCTGTTGCATTTACGGAAAGTGTAGTACAAAGCTTCGAAAAAATCAATTGCGCTCATTAAGTACGAGAGGGCATTTTGGAGCAATTGTTCATACCGACTGCAGTAACCCTAAAGTTGGAATAGGAGAAAGTTCCACTTCAACTTTCATGCTTCTGTGCAAAATGACTCTCCAATATCATACACAAGTACCAAATCGATCTCACATGTGCTTTTCATGCTCTATACATACTTGCCGTTTGTACTTGAGGGAGGATTGCAAGTGAGGGTGGGAAGTCGAAGAAGGGGAAATATACCTAGTCGAAAGGCAGGCAATCTCCCTAAAGTGCGGAACGATGCACGTTCCGCAAAGATGGGTGCGACCCGGCGGCCTCGCAGGGTCATACCTGCGGCGCGCTGCCGCTGCGCGCCCACCGATTGGCTAATGCCTCGTTGTCGGACTCTAGCCGCGTGATATTAGATAGCATCACGTGCACCAAAAACCTACGTGACATCGATTTTTTCAAGGCCGCGTTCTGCTGAGATTTACACACACCTGCACCTTTTAGTGAGCTTTTAAAGCAATGCCCAGGATCAAATTGGTGTGGTTTTTCACACACGAATACGAATGCACGAAGATGCACAACGAATGTGCGAAGTGGGCCAGCAGTGAAGAAAAGAGGAGAAGAATATGTCGAAACGCTTAGCTCAAGGGGTCAATCACTTCAGTAATGCGGCTGTGCTAAGGCAATGAGAGACTAAGCGCGGAGAGGAGAGTATGAGGCGAGAGAGCGCAACAGATGAGATGACGCCAGAAAAGTTCGATAAAAGAAAAAATCGCAGCTGCAGCAGCTTACTTTGCAAGGCCCTAGCTCTCTTGTCGATTGTTTCCATGCATGGGGACGCAACATCTGTGATTGCCCTATAGGAAGCTATCCTATGGACCAGAAGGAATCGTTTGAAAATTGACAAAGCTAGTTATTTCTTCCTATTTATTATGGCCCGTCACATTAACTATACATATGCTATCAGATAGCATGGTCTATTGCCACTGCTTTGTTTGAGTATCATGTGATACTCAGCCAAAATTCTTGAATAACACTTTCTAGACTTCAGGCCATTATTACCTCGAGGACACTCTATTATAATTTTGATAGATTTCGAATTTTCACTGTACTTCTTCTTCTTTTTCTCACTTTTTCACCACTGGGTTTACACATTTCCCATGATTTTGTCAAACCTTCACTCACTGATGAGCCTCAAAGGGTTGACGGAATCAATGGTCTGAGGCGAAACGAACCATGGTCTGTTAGTAGTGATTAACCTTCATACATCACCCTTTATTCTATCTATCGTTTACACGACTTCCACCTGGGTTCTGCCTTAAATGAGCTCCTACAGTGCAGAGAACGATTACAGGGGATAGAGCGTGATATGTAAGTCCATGAGTGCCACCAAACTTCGCACCTTTCGCGTCCGCTCCACAGGGCTGGGTGTCACAAGCACAGGAGGAAGTGAGTGACGATGAACAAAGAAGGCCAAGGGATAAAAAGTGGTCTTATACAGGGGCCAATAGAAAAGACATTTTCTCTCCGTGCTCAAATGTATTTAATCACACTTTGCTCAATTCAAAGCAAGTGCTCCCAACTTATAAATGAGGAGCACATTTCATTTCAGAGGAATTTCTTCATAGTGGCCATCTACGTGGATGATCAGAAAACTTTGCTCCCGGAAACATGGTGCACTGGTCGAGCTCAATGGGGTCTTCGACGGATTGTGTACCACTACGACGGTTTCTGAAAGGCGGGTCCCGAGGGGGTTTGCATAGTTAGAGCTGATGTCCCTGGAATCTATCCCACATTGGATCGATTCAAGAGATAATGTAAGAGCTTCAGGCTGAAGCAGCTACGGTAGGACACCTTGAGCTCGACGACGATGACAGGTGACGTCATATTCTGAAGACCGTGAAGGTAGCGAATTAGGGTCTGCGTCCACTTATAGAGGAACATTTCGGAAATATTTTGCTGAAGAACTCCCGTCAACGACGGCAATCTCTGCAAAGAAAAAATGCCGAAGTGCGGCATAGGCAAAATGTCTTTTTCAGCCCCCCGTTGATTTCAAATATGCCTCAATATTTCGTTTCTCGTCACAGGGGTGTCACAAATGCAGATAGCAACACTCGTGGGCTCAGATAGCATACAAGAGTATGTGATGCAGAAAGTATCGCCACGTGTGCCACTGAATCAATCCTCAATTGGGATTCGCGAGGTCGCGGGAATCAAAGCATACAGTGCGCGTCAATTGTATATGCCACC
>KZ346798.1:15076-30816 GCA_002352805.1 Teladorsagia circumcincta | reverse complement strand
ATCAAAGCATATGTTTGTGTCCGAGAAAATAATCGTAAATAACATGACACTCCGTTAATGGAGACGAGTAAAGTAAAGGGTTTGGAGAGCAAATTAATGACGGGGCTGTCAACAAATGATGGGGTATGATGAGGGGCGCGATGCCAAGATCACAAGATTCACTGCAGTTCTCTCGTTGGGAGTGCAGCACTCACTTGATGAGGATAAAGGAGAATTAGGATGAAAAGAGGATGATGCAGAGCTTTAGACTGGAAAATTGATCGCAGGTGGAGCTAGAGACGATGTGAAAGGTTGGTCATGAATTCCCTATTTTCTGAGCTCACGACCACACTAACAACCAATAAAAGGGATGTGTGGGTTACTCATATGGCTGCTTCAGCAAGGAGCAAAGTTTGGTAGTATCAAATCTGGCGCACCATAGCGAAAGACGACAAGACGCTAACATCTGATTACGGTTATACTGTGAAAAAAAGCATCAGCACAAAATGGAACTGTAATTTGAAATTGTTAGCACAGAATATGAACGTATGATGATGAATCACAATCAACTGGGTTCTCCACAGTATCAAACGGCAGTAGTTGGCCAGAATATAAAGCAAGAGAAATATTTCGGGAAGTTAACTTCGCATTTACAAGGGAAACAATCAAGAAAAACGAATAACTACAGTAGCGGTCAAAAGTGTTCGCCGGAACGGTTCCCCGTGCATTTTTTCTTTTCCCAGAAAAATTACTCAAAGTAAAAAGTTCCCTTTAGGAGATCTTGAATGCTTAAGAGCCAAGGGTTCATAAACAGCGAATGACTTGCCATATCAATACTTGAAGGGAATTGTTCAGATAAGAACACAGTTATGCACGAAGTACAGTTTCGGCGATCCCTTTTGACCGCTATTGTATGTAAGTTTGAAAAGGCAGGGTGGGGGGAGGGGGGGGGTGGGGGTAGTGTGAATAATCTGGATACTGCAATTCGCGCTCGAAATGCTTTTTTTTAGGTTCCACCGAGTTTAAGCTCAATCGACTGAAAGCATGAGAACGAGCGCTGACCAGCATGGAGAAGTCAACAGATCGGTCCGGTCAAATGAAATAAGGTGTTTTTTGTTGCATTCAAGCAAAAATGTGCTTTCGGCACCTCCTTGAGGTCGGCAGACTTTGTGTATCGAGCGATTTGCTAGTAGCGATCGCAACGTCTGACAGCCTAACGGTTCTGTGAATAGAGTTACAAAGCGGAAAGTGCAGCGGTAGTGGTCCGAGCTCGCAGGCAGGAGGCCATTATTTCGCCTTCTTAGCGAGTCTGCTCTTCCCCCTTTTCAGCTAAAGAGACTTCTCACGTCACTACTTCACCAATGTTCATCTCTGCGAAAGTGTGAGTTCCTGGAAGCATAAAATGGTAGGGGCGGGAAAGAGGTGGATGGGAGGGGGCTGGACTGACCTGTTGATTTTTCGTTATAAGACGGGCATGGAAACAACGGAAATGAAAGTAACGGGCAGTATGGACCACCAGTAGGAACGAGCAAGGGATTTCTCCTGAAACACATAAAAGCGTCTTTTTCACAATATTGGCCGTGGTACGAGGAAGAGATGCAAAGCGCTATGAATATACATTAACACGACAGAACATCCCGTAAGGGAGGCCGTTGCATTCCGAGCAATATGGGGTACGCGACAGAAAGCCCATCGCGAGGCGAGAAGGCAGAGACGCAGACGGGCCAGCGGACGAGTCGCAGCACGTACTGTAGCGATTTGGCGTCAAGTTGAATAGAATATGAGACCTCTCAAATCGCGCAGTACGCTCGCGTTTCAACTCGTTCGCCGACCCGTCTGCGTTCCTGCCTTTTCGCCACGCGACGGGTTTCCTGTCGGGTACCCAGCAAAGTAGGATTCATTCGGGCCAGTAATCGTGACCATTGGCAACATCTTAGCATGCTTATGCACTTTCGAGAAGTAGCCTCCATACTTGCAGACCCTGTTCCCCCTTCCGCTAGTGGGAATTCCAATAAACCAGTCGCGACGTGGGCCTGTGAACGCCGCCTAGCCCCGCAATTTGTTGTTGAAACAATAATCCCACGAATGCCAATGCGGTTCTATCCAAAAAATTGGACAACATCAGCAACTGCATACTTTATGGTTTAATGATGGTTATAGAAGCTATTAGTTACATTTAGTTATATAAAAAATATTAACCATAAGGGCCATTTTGTAGTTAGCGTTCTTAAAGATAGAACTCTAAATCTAGGTAAATCCCACTGGTGGTGTATACCTCGCTCTGGATAATCGAAAATTCGCATTTGCTTTCGGGAAAGAAAGGATTAGTGAGGTGGAATGCATGCGTGTTTTTCCACAGTCATTTAGTATCTCCTGGGGAAATTCGCAATAAACTAAATGAGCTCAGACATTTGCCGGCTTTTTCTCGCGAGAATATGGAGCCTTAAATCACTTTGTATTGACCCAGCCCCGCCGTGATTTCATTCGTGTTGTGGGGTGGCCTGAATCACGCTATCGAAATTTGTGGGGAGGATTGGTTCGTGGGTCTTCTAATCAGATATCGTTGGTTTTATGCAATTTCGAAATCTGATTGGTAACTTTACGAAAAATACAAGAAGAAGCGAACGCCTCGATTCAAGCAAAAAGTTGGAGCACCCCTTAGAAATCCATTCTATTAATAGCGGATTTAAGCAAGGAAGAGAAAGAATGCAGAGTAGAAGGTACCTCTGAGACAAAATACTAGTCTTCAATCAGTAAACAAATAGAATTGTAGACTTCATAAAAGAGTTTTGTTATTATTATTCAATAATTTAATAATGTAAATTTAAATTTGTAAATATAAATGTATAATTTATAAGGGGTCTGGATAACAAGGTAATCTAGTTTCCGTTTCGCACATGCCTTTAGACGGAAACTAGACGTATTGAGTATCCTTCCTCTGTGCTCGTCAGTAAGGGAAAGGAAGGAAAAACTATTTTCAGGATATTAATTAGTTAATTAATTTGTATAAAGTTATTATGGATGTTTTTTACTTGATTCCATGATTATTAACAACCATAATATTAGTTATTAGTAAAGAAATGAATGAAGCGAGGACTGATTTCTGGATACAATGTTTTGTAGGATACATAATCCGGCCCTAACCTGATAAGCTCACGAGGTAGGCCAAAATTAGGGCCACCAAGGCATCAATATCGTTAAAAACGAATTTCAGCTTAATGAAAGGAACAAACCTCGGAGAAATATCGGCTACCTGTGAGCAGAACTAAGTTGGAATTGGAATTCTGTCACCTAATGTCTTCTAAAGGCCTTCAGATGAAGAGGGAAGGCGTACATGGTGGCACGCAGGCAATTGCTTCAGAATGATCTCAGGTTCTGCTGACTCTTTTTCAGGGAATCAGGAATTCAAAGAGTTTGAATATGCTTTTTCTTCTAGATTTACCTCGCTGAAAATCCAGCTGAATTCGGTAGAGGACTCTTATTTGACAAGTCTCCGAAAGCTATGAACTAAAAAAGGAAGAAGAAAGTGGTATATCCGGAAAAGAGACCCACCCTGCATATTAGTCTGATCCGCCTCCTCATCACAAGTGGCCCCCTCGTCAAACTGTTCTTTTTCCTCACACTAAAATGAAAGCACTGATGCTAGGTGGGTCGACAGTAGAGAAAAAATGAAAAGAATCTGGCAAGTTTCAGGGCTTTCTCATTTTGTGCTAAGGCAGTGAGACACTATGCACAGAGAAATAAACCTCGGAGAAATATCGGCTACCTGTGATCGAGAAAAAAGTGCAGCTGAAGAGAGAGGCACCTGCATCTTACGAAGAGAAAAAATGGAAGCGGTCTTGTCAAAGCCCCAACGTCCTTGCTGCCCCTGAGATTGGGATATCCAGTCATTTGTGGACAGCTCAACCTACCAAATAAATCAGTCTACGTAAACTCTTCAAGGGTTATGCTTTCAGTGTCGGTTTATAACCACTAAAACATACATAGAAGTAGAAAGCGTTTGTTACGGTCCTGTTCAATATTGGGTGACATATTTACGTATTTTATATTTTCTAAATGCATCTTACAAGCACATTTCTACATTTCCAATATTAGCATACTGCCTGGTACGAACAAACAGCACCACGACTTCAAATACTTCAGTAAACATCTAACAGCAATAATCCTAAAGCCTGCTTATTTTAGGATGAATGTTACCGCATGGTTGCTTATTTTCCCATTTTTTGCAACCAGTCTTGTCAGGACGCAAATACTGTAAATAAATAAATAAATAAATAAATAAATTAAATAAATAAATAAATGAGTAAATAAATAAACAAATAAATAAATAAATAAAAGTGAATAACTAAATAAATAAATAGAAGTAAATAACTAAATAAATAAAAATAACTGTTTATTCAAGAAACCGGCGTTCAGATTGAATGCAGTCCAATGCTGCCGCAGTTTAGAATTTGAGTGGCGACGCTAGAGACGGTTTGCAAGATGAGGGAACCAATTTTTCTCCTATCCTGCTAACTTCCCAGTTCTGCGTTACGCCATTGATCATCTCCAATGGTCTCCAGAAGCACTAGTGATGAATCGGAGTATTAGGAAATGAAACCAAAATTCAGGACAACAGTGGCTTCTTCGCAGGAGATTAGTAAAAAGTTTCTACGAATGTTGTCATGAACTTGCGGCGGTGAACTGGATGAGTTTATTTCTTCATTCGGGATTTTTCGGCCGTTCTCCCTGAGTGTTTGTCAAAAACGCTAGGGAGAGGAGGCGCTTGGCAGTCTAGAAGACATATCTCAAACCTTGAGCCACGTTCAGGCCTTTGAGGTAGACGGTCTCGTCGAAACGTGAGGCCGATAAATAAAGTTCTCCATCTAAAAACCTCTATGGCACAAGAATCACATTAAAATAGTTATTATGAACGTTTTCTTATGTACTGCAACTCACATGCTGCCTTTTCGTCTTTGAGAAACACAAACTTCCGCTTATCAAACGCAACTAATATTATGTAATAAACGGGAAGGCAAAAAGGCATGCCAGTAGGCGTGAGGAAGGTGTTTTCGCGGAGGCACACTGGTCACTCTGAGTGTTATTGTTACACATGGGAATGTTTAAAGACGCCAGTGGGCTCAGTTCGGTCCACTGAAAACACTTTTTCTCGCTGCCATTCTTCGTAAATATCGGTCTAAGCCATTCCGAACCCTAATAGAGGACTTCGGTCAATACGTAAAGCGCTTCCACAAAAAAGTCTGCACGTCGCGGTGGCGCAATGGCAAATGGTGTCATGAGTGATAATGAGTGATCACGACCTAGTAACGAGTCTTACGCTGTCCACGGCATATATTCTCTGCGATTGGAAATAGTGGATGAATTTTGGGTATCCAGGTTATTCTGACATACTGGATTCCTAGGAAGTGCCACTACAGTACTCCGTCGCTCAATGACTGCGAATTCTCGAAAGAGTCGAGTCCTAAATTCGCAGAGGATTTCTCCTTACTGTTTGCAACGCACAGCCTTCCCTCCTAATCTTGCAAGACTGGACTGCGTCCTCAAGATGGGTGCCTCACAGGGAAAGCTTGAAGCAGCAGTCCCAGGAGTGTTCTTACCTTCGACATCAATGGTGTGCTAGCCCTAGCCAAGAACGTAAGAAGTGTGACTGAGCAAGGAACTCACCTTGGAAAGACGCTAGAAAGGGAAGCTTTGAAGTTGGCGTGGATGCCAATCGGCAGAGGGGATTGTAGCTGCTGCCAAGCCTACTTCGAAGCTGTTCGGCTCCCTTTCTAGCTGCTTTTGAAGGGTAGTTTCTGTCAGTCACGCTTCTCATGTTCTTGACTAGGTCTAGCGCACCTTTAGTGTCGAAGGTGATAAACCCTAATGATGGGTGGGTGGAGAAGACATGCAAAAAGGTGCACGCCTTAATGCAAGCTGAACGTTAAGCTCAAGTCTATTTTCAAAATCTCTGGAATCATTTTGTGACTAGAGCAAACAAGCAGAAGAGCGTTACGCTAGTACTCAGGCCTTACTGATTACCTTACCTATTTAGTTTCCCTACCTCCAACCAATAAGGCCTTACTCCTTACTGGTTGAAGCTCATGGACTCCACTCCCTACCGATCGATAATCGCTTCTTACTCTTTTTTCTTTCAGTAACACAAATGGAGACTTTCAATGGCATTACTCATCACAGCATTTGAAAGGTTTCGAGCAGCTCCTAAGAAATTTCTGCAGTAAGAGCTACTGAGTGCCCGTGGCTATGTTATCCATGTTCAAAACGTCAACTTGCCCTCATGGTAGGTTTCCGGCCGAATTCGGATTTTCAACCTAGCTCACGAAAACGGAAGAGTTCAATAAAGGCAATGCGGAAGACTGGCTAAGAAGGCTAGTTGTGGAAGCGTAAAAGTAGGAAGTTTTCTGCAAATGCGTTCTCCTAGGATTGTGTGCAAGTAAAAGATATTTCTTTACGCTGGAAGATTCCACTAATGGATTAGAAGAGCAATTTGTGTGCTCTAATCTTGGGAACCTCCACGCGTGGCCGATCGTCCACCATACGAGGGTAGTATTTAGAAAATTTCGAGGATCAGCGCTCTCTAGTTCTTGCATATTGTGATTGTGGCAAAGGGTATCAAATTTGGAATTCGCAGAGGAAGGCACGTCGTAGGGCAAGGGTGGTTGAGAGGGAGAGGGGTCGTTTTTGACAAATTGGTGTATCATCGGCGAAATTGAAGTGGGGCATTCGCCGTTTCTTGATTCATACTTGCTTTGTTCTGCTAATCCCCATCCCTCCCTTGCCAACCGCAACTCCTCACCGCTGCTTGCGCTCAATCCCAGCTCTGGATGGTAAATGACAGTAGGGTAAAAGCTGTGCGTCATGCAGTTATTAACGAGTGATGTCGTATTTGAGTTTTTTAGGTGATCAACGAGAGGGTTGGTCAATGGAGGGGGGGGGGCTGAGTGGAGGGCTCGAGTACCTTCTTCAAAATCTGAATGTACTAACTTATGGCAAAGTGGCAAAGAAGGAAGACTTCCAACTAGCGCTACGACTTCTCATCAAAGGCGATCGAATGGCGCATCCCAGAGCAGGAGTTCTCACTGAACCACCTCATATTCCAGTGAGCAGAAGCAGCAGTTCAGACCAAACAAATGTGGAAGAAAGTGTAACACGCTCAGGGGATTGTGTCTAGATTCCTAAAAGAAACTTCTGGCAGAAGGATGATTTCCATTTTGAAGTTTTTCGGAGAGATCTGGCTATGGCTATGAAGCACTTATCTCGTACACTTCACAGGTCTTTACCATGACTCATTGTACCGATATTGAAGAAGTTATAGGCCTTTGAAGGTTGAAAACCTCGCGTACCAAGAGATAGCTTGAAAAAGTTCATAGAAGAGAAACGGAACAACGGGACTGCTTTTAGGGGTTGAGGTGATATTTTGGAAAATTTCAAGTGTTTCGTGGAAGCTCTAACCTTCCAATTGTTGATCAGCCCTAGAAATCTGCAAAAAGTTAGTTATGATGGAACTTATGAACGTTTGAATGATGAACTGAACGCGCTCTGAAGAATCGGACCAAAAACTCGTGAAAGACGGAACAACGGGACGTTTTTTTTTTGAGGAGTTGAACATTTTACAGGCTTAGCTTTTCAATTTATAAAAGAAGGAGTACTAGAAATTTGAATCAATTTTGATAGGTTTCCGAGTACTAACATGACCAGGTTTATGCAAAATTTTGGACGAGATCTTTATTAAATGAATAAATTTCACGTCTCGCGAACCCCCCCCCCCCTCCCACCCCCTTCTGAGCGAGACAAGGTGCGCGACGTATTAACTTCTCACTGCCACCACTTCCCTCCATGTCCATGACGGCCGATGATAGATGATAAGCAGAAATATACGTAAGAAGGCATAAATAGCTACTAGGGGGTCGTTAAGTTGTGAAGCTTGCACAACGCATGGTTGACCCTGGTCTCATGCTCCGCAGCACCACAATTCACAAACAAATATACGGTGCAAGGATGGGTCCACCCAACATGGGGGCAGAAACTTTCTGATCAACCAATACATTCACTACAGGTTCAGCGATAAACCACATCAGACAAAAATGCGCTATTTTTTTATTTTGGTTATACCTCTTGGAATCTATAATAAACTCTATCATTTCTCGAGTTTTGCAAATTCCTGCTGTGATTATACTTGAAGAGCCTCAACCGAACTCGTGTAGAAGAAAGTATTCTGTGGGAGAGGTGGGAAACGAGTAGTCCACGAGTATCACCGATGTGCCGTTGCAGCGGCTTGAAAATGCGCGACAACGGAGCTGGGGCTTTACGAGGGAACCCATGACGGATAACTGATCTTCACTTGTGGGCGAGATACCACGAGCACACTCCATGATTGGCGGCAATTTAAACAGGCGTTAATTGGTGGAGCCGTGGAGCAAGCAAGTTCAGAATCCTCGTCTGACACGCCCCGCCTTCTTTTTATGGGGGTATAGTGGAAGCCTCTGCTTCAGAGCTTCATCGGCGGCTTTTTTTTTATTTTCTTTTTTTCTATTTTTAGTCAAATGGCTATGAAAACTTCTTTATAGACAACTGCGACCACACAAATTTGATCTGGGGGGGGGGTGCTGCTTCAATGGCAAAGGTCGGAACTAGGCAACAGAACGATTCCCTTTCATCACCGCTGTGCGTGATTACGCACCCACAGAGACGACACCAGGCTCGTTATCCGAAAGGGAAGCCAGCGATGGCTGGCAATCCTGAAAACCACTCGGACAAGGCATCCCGCTCAGGGTCAACTGTCCGTTGGAACTGTTCGAACGAGGGGATCGCATTTTGGTCACGGGCCGAGGAAGAGGGTCGCATTAGTGATTTTGGGAGGAGGTGGGTCGCTTGATAAATTTGCCGTTTCAGCGCGCGTATATCCCCCCCCCCACCCCTCAAAAATGAGCCGGTGGGAATAAAGGTAAAGTTGGGTTGAATAGTGGTAAAATAGAGAAATATAGTGAATTTTGGAAGTTTTTACTGTTTCAAAGTAGTCATATACCCCTGCCCTCCCATGCCCTCCTCTCCTTCCCCGCTTGACGGCATTTTTATAGGAAAAAGTGGGCGGTGTTTTGGGTGTCGGCTGATCTCAGAATCAAACACTATAGAAACGTGTTGGTGACGTGTTGGTGGTTGAGATGAGGAAGGGGGGATTGCAATCGTCACGGTTGGACCCTGCAAGGGGGTCGCAACTGGACCCCCTCGACAGGGGGTTGCAAAAGTCCCGAAAATGTTAGAACGTGACGGTTGACCCTCATCCCGCTACGTCCGTCCCCTTCGCTACTGTTGAAGAGGAGAATCTGTTTTTGGCCTTGTCGACGGTTTCCTTCTGTTTTTCTTCACTATCGTTTCATTTCCATCTCTACACTCGAATTCAGGCGCCGTATTACCCGGGTCGAGCCCGACCTTAGCCTTGAACGCAGGAACTGAAGACGGTGATACAAGAGCACCTCCCAAAGACTGACATTCAGAAAATTCGACAATTTTATATTTCTCTCAACCAATCGGAAAAGACCTGAAGTTAGCAATTTTCTCACTTTGAATTTAGCTGGCCTCTAGTACGGCGATAAATCCTACATTGATGTCTACTCTCCTTTGATTACCCAGACCGTCATCAGGCATGCCCGTTGGTGTTTGATCAATGTGGCATTTTGAATGATGATGAATAATTTAGTTGCTCGGCGCATTTGCCTTGGTGCGCGGTTCTGACCTCAAAGCAGCCGTCCCAGCATGGTTTTAACCTTCATCACTAATGGGGTGGAAATGATGCACTAGCCTGAATCAAGAACAAAGAGTCATTGAATAGAAAACTCGCGTTGGAAAGTCGCTAAAAGGGAGTCGAACGCTCTCGAAGTAGACGTGCTCCCACATCCGAGGTGCGATGCCCACAGAGAGCCGTGGAGATCGTGTGATTGCATGCGGGTCTTTGCGCGATTGCTTGCAACTATCCCACGTTTCGAAATTGATGCTGCCTTCTTTTGATTGATTTTACTTATTGGATTAAATTGTTATTGCATTTTTCTGTCTGTACTGATGCACATAACTCTGTTCATGTCGGTGCAAATGATATTGCAGCCACATTTGTTGCTGGTACGAGCCAGCAATAAATGGCGGTGAAGCAAGCTAGTTCAGACAGCTCGTCCGCCCTGCCCCTTCCTCCATTTCAAAGAGGAAGAAGGTGAGTCCCTTTTTAAAGGTTTCAACGGCGCTTTCCCTTGCTTTTTCCTTAGCAGTCAGCTCGCCTTACACAACTTCATTGCCGACCATTTTTACCACGCAAATCCGATCTGGAATTGTTGCCTTGAGGCGACAGCTTCTAAGCGGCCTGGCCGTTCCTTATGCCTCTCAACGTAATTTCTAGTCTATTGTGACTTCTCCCATACCCACATGGACTTCTCGCCGACTGGTTTTTTTAGTGCCACTTTTGCTAAATCCTCGGCGTCTCATTGAGCCTGTTTCGCGTCAATTAACGATCTTCAAACAGATCTTGCTGTGAACGTTTTCAGTTGTGGGTGATTTCCACCTCACCACTTGATCCTGTTGAGATTGTATTCGCCGTAATGTACACTTTAGGTGTGTTGTTTGAATGTAGCAGTCATTTCGCTCGAAAAATATGATTCCAATTGCGAAAAGACTGAGGTCCTATCCCAATAAGAAGTAATTTGGTGTTATCATTCTTGTTGATTGCGGCGGACCACTTCTTCTGAAGGGGAAATATGTATCTCTTCCAATACGTATTGGTCCTCTTCGATAGATGAACATGTTTGCTTTAGTTTTTGAAGCTTGGGGTGCTGCGCAATAAAACACCCCACCCCATCTGCTGGAATAGTGCCCAAATGAGTAATTAAGCAGTAGTGGAAAAAATGTACTGCAATTCCTGAACAACTCTCTTGCTATATTTCTGATACACAGTTTATTAGTCTTCCTTAAATAGATTTTTCATCTCTGAAGCAATCCAATCTTCGGTCCATCTTCGCACGTCTTCAGCACCTCTAACCAGATGATTTGATTCGTGAAATGTGTAGTATTCAGATGGAGTAAGGTCTGTAGAGCACACGGACTATTAAGATAGAGTAAAAGGCGGACCTTAGCCGAGAGTCGCTTTTGGTCAACTACATGGATCAAATTGCCCACCTGATGTCCGTATCATTCGGATTGAGCAACCCTTACTGGGCTCTACTCTTTACTTTTACCCAATCCATGGTGTATGTAAATCATAACCTCCTGAAATTTATCCTTCGTTTTGATCGTGAAATCTTTAGTACTTATTGCTTGCCGGAAGTCAGTCATTTGTACAGTTTTTCTTAGGTTCCCCGTTCAGGCTGATCGCAATGGCTTTTCCAAATCCCACTTAACAGTTTAATAGAACACATTATTCTTTTGCAATCTCCCTGTCAAGCTTTGCTAAAAGCTCAGCATGCGGATGTCTCTGTACGCATTTTATGCTCTTCTATCAAACTATAATGTTAATGGGATCTTTATTGTTTCGCCTCACTTTCCTATGTATCCTCTCGTCTTTTTCTGAAGATGGTCCGATGCTAGCTTTGCGCTTGCTAGCTACACATTTCCTTATTGATAACACATCCAGGGAACTCACTAACCAACGTTTAGCTCATTGAATTTCCAGCGATAAGAACAGCAACTCAGGTCCTCCACCGAGGAAATATGTACAATGTTGGCCAAAATTATGGTAACCAAGAAATTGAAATTGTACCAAGAAATCACTAAAAACGAATATTAGCCTGATGGGGAGAATCAACGTCAGGAATGTGTTGGCCGCCAACGCTGTGCCAAGTTGGGTTTGAAATATATTGACTTCCCCAATACAGGCCTTCAGATGAAGAGGGAAGGCGTGCGTGGTGGCACGCACGTGAAAAGCGACAAAATAATTCCAACTTTTTTGTTGCGAACTCCTCAGGAAAGAAGACTTCTATGTGGCTTCAATTCGCTCGGGCCTCCCCAGCATTCTCGGCCCGTTCCATGGTCGCGACAGACAGACTACTTCAACTCGGGCCTTCAAACCGCCTAAATTTGATGCTTACTTCAGGACTAACAATAAACCTTGAAGGGAGGACGGACCTGCGAGAGAACACAGGTCCGTCCTCTTTCCGAGGCTTAGACCTGTGGTGGCAAACCACCCTTTTCGGCGGAGCTGCTGGACGTAGATGCACCACTTCCATCATCACTCTCCTACCGTACCGACCGAGTTGAGGTAGTCCGTCGACCTCGGAGACCACAGCCCCTCCCCAACATTCAGCATGCGGCTCAAGCAGAAACGCGAAAAGGGCTGGTTTGCTCACCTCACAAATATTGGGCTGAAAGTCTCCACCTTTTTTAGTAGCTTACTTTTAAATGCTTTACTTCTGAATTACTCAAGAGACTTCTAACACTTACTATATATTAGGTCGGTCCATAAGTCTTGCAACAAACTGACTGAATTTTAATTTTGATATTTTTATTTTCTCTTTTCACCTTTCATCCAGCACTGTACACACCATCAATATCTGCAAGCTATTGCCAACGCACCAAGAGCTGTTCGATGCCTCTCTTGTAGAACTCCGTTGAATGCTGATCGAAGAAAGATTAGATGTCGATATTGATTTCATTCTGGTTACAATAAGATTTCTTTTCTAGAAGGTGGTCACGAGAGCGAAGGAGGTGGGCGTATGGTAGCACGAGGTCAGGGCTAAAAGGCAAATATGAAAGAGCTCTCCGTCTGAGGGCCCTGGATTTTTACCGGATTTTTTTATCAATGGGTGGTCCAGCAGTGTCGCAATAAAAGTAGACTTTGACTTGTATTTCTCTCGTATCAAAAGGGCATAATCCAGCTGTGGATGATCGACTTCCGCAGCGACTGCGACAACTGTAGGTGGGGGTCTCCAGATTTCAACTCCTCCCGTATTCTACCAAAAATCCAAAAAGGCCCGACTTAGACCAGGCTGAATTTTAGCAGTCAGAACTTCCACAGCGCTTGAGCTAGACTACCGCAGCTTGTTTATTTGTTAGCACCCTTTACCCTCTCCTCACTGTCGGCAAATGTGGTGGATCTTCAATTAAAGAAACCATAGTAGGTCGACTTGAACATGACGATGTCAGATCGTGTCTGGAGCCGACTCGGGTCTAGGGCATGCGGCATCGAGACCCTGTTTTCCCGGATCTTTACAAGTCTTCGGAGAAGCGTAGATGGTGTCTCCTTATCGCACTGGAATTGCTCTAGCAAATGATCGGAAGCTTATCCAGATCCCTTTCCAGCAGCGTTAGGTAGAGAGTCGTGATCCGGTCACAGGGTGATTGGAGTGTGGACCATCTTCCAATCAAAAAATCAGCGCTAAGCAGAGTGGAGACCCGGTACACCGTGACTTGAAAGAAGGTGCTCTCGCCCATCTTCTGCTTCATCCTTGATGTAACCAGACTCGAGGCAGACTCAAAAACGGTACTCCTAAAAATTAAGGTCACAAAGCGCTTTTCGCAAATTCGCAGTAATAGCTGTGACAAGTAGCGAGACAGCGAGCTAGTTGGTTGGCTTGAATTGCAAATGTGGATGCTAGCTCAATAAACATGTTGCGAGATTTCCGGGGATCTCAACAAAATTTTCTAGCATTGAATGTAATTTGTTGCAAGACTTATGGACCGACCTAATAGAACGGAAGTGCCTTTCTAGCTCTATTTGAATGTGCTGTGTTTTGACCTTAAAACACTTCCCTCTCTTTTTGAGGGTTTTGAATACAACATGCCCAACAGATTGTTTTGCCTGAGCTTCTCTTCTTTCCCATGAAATTCGGTCGGAAATATGCGGAAGCAAGGCGAAATATCAATCGAGCATTTGCTTTTGAACCACAAAAGTTAGCCTGTGCAGTCGTGATTCGAGGTGACTTTCTCAAGATCTTCAGAGCTCAAAGGAGGTTAGGTAGAGGTCGGCTATCGGAGACTGACTGTGATCGATCAATTGAGGGTTTTGATCAAACCAAATCCTCATGGAACTGCTGAACAGGGCGCTTTTGAATCAGGCAGAACTGGTGTGGGGTTTTCAAATATATTGGGTTGTTCGGGAAGTTTCCGCCGATTTTGACCCTCAACTTCAAGAGCGCATATCTTGGTTAAAACAAAGCACCTTCGGTCGGGATAAAAACTCTCACTTTCCCTATGTCTTTCCCTACAAGATGCGATTTTAAATGAGATGGCAGTTGAAAGTGCAGGAGTTCTGTAGGCGAAGAACTTGGCAGAGGTCGTTTCACTATCGTGTTGGGTTTCAATGCACGATCTCTCTAAGGAGATCTTCACGATGGTTGGAAAAGTGATAGTTAGTAGACAAGAGATCTACTGTGAAAAACGCTAGCAGCACAGCTTTGTGGCTCAGCTAGTTAATCTAGGGCACAGCTGAAAGTGCGAGATGGGGCTGCGCAACAGTGGGTAAAAGCGTCGGCGGCCCCCCCCCCCCATCGACTTCTACAAAAATTTCACCCTCACCTCAGTGTCCCGGAACCCCATGTTTGTTATGCCTAATTCAGAATAGGTCTGCTATAAATAGCCTCATGCATATTTGGTTTAATCAGAACTCTCAGTTAATCTCTGTCAACCTCCGATATCCGGCCTTCACCCCAATATCCTTCGAAGCTCTCAACATCGTGAGAAAGACATTTTGAATCATGACTGCCCTGCATGTTTTTTGCCGATTCCAGACCAAATGCACAGCTGCTATCGCTACTCACTTGCGCACACTTTCGAGCAAGTTTGAGAGGGAACAAAAAACTCGTGCAAAACAGCCCGTTGGGTATGCTATATTGAAAATTTCAAAAAAAAAAAAAGACGGAAATGCTTCTGGCTCAAAAATAAGCAGCAGGTTCGGATAGAGCAAGAAAAGCGCTCTCTAGAGATATCAAAAATGTTGGCAGTTTCATAAAGGTCACCCATGAATTAAGCATTTGAAAATGAGCTACCAAAAACTGCGGAAGCTTTCCGGACAACCCAATACAAGTGAGGGTGAAATGTGCAAGGAAGACGACAAAAGAGTGTCGTTGATTTTTCTCCTCATGGTTGCGCAGCCTCATCTCGCACTTCAAACCTTTCACAAGTTGAGCTTGTTGAGTTTGAAATTGTGCAGCGATCATTGCTCACTCCATCCGTAGAGTGCCTTTGACACCATCGATAGCAGACTCAGTAGTCTCCTCCCTCCCCCCGCCCCCATTTAAACGCCTGCACAATCTCTAAAATCAGGTAAGACTACATAGGACGGTGTCCCATGGTGTGATCAGTAGCACAGCCGCCCGGTAAGAGAGGCGAATATTCGATCTCCGCCTGGGGAAAAGCGTCTAGCCCATCATATGGAGTCTGTGTTAAGGTTCGCAGCGCAAGCTTCAGCGACAAACAGAAGCGATCAAATCAAAGACCACGGCTAGAGACGATCATTACTAGCAGATCTCGAATGTCAAAAGAACCATGTTGAGCGCATCCAGTGATTAATTAACGACTAATTTCCGATGCAGCGGATTCGGGTGTTAATATTAGGTACCGGATATCCTAATGTCGTATTTTCAACAAGGGTGTCGGATCAGCAATATTTTAATTGAGAGTCCGGGGAGTTAAATAACATATACGTCAAATGATTCATCAACATTTTCTCAATTAACAGTATGAGTGAGAGGCTCGTTCCATTCGAGCTCGGAATTTTTTGAGACAAAAAAGAGGGGCAGGTCAGTTTTGAGATCATCTGACAAATCATCCCTCTCACTCGCTAAAAC
>KZ346797.1:26758-42273 GCA_002352805.1 Teladorsagia circumcincta | reverse complement strand
CCATGGGCACCTCCCTTTACTGAAGTTAGGTTAAAATCTCGATTCTCCCTGAGTTTAGGCACCTGGGGTAAATTAGGGTCCTGATCACGAATATGGCGTTCGTTTTGGGCGTCGGCGCCATTTGGCGCCAGTATGGCGCTGCGAACTTATTCCGCCTGTTATCGATCGAAAACCCATTTGCATGAAATTTTGATGGCTCCGATCGTAGATAGTGCGTTGGATTTGATGCTGGAGCAGTTTGGAGCCCACTTGGGAGTGAAAATCAAAAATGCAAAAATTCGCCCTGGAGCGGAGCCGAACCATCACCGCACAAACTCAATTCCGGAACACTACCACTCGACCACCGACGCCCCCATGAGACCACCGCCCTTTCTTCAGCACTACCACTAAACATTACTTCATTTTCGAGGGATTTTCACGTTGTTTCCCTTCCACCTTCATCCGCACCCTTCGCTATGCACGTGGTCGTTTCTACGAGTCCGAAACATCACTCTAAGGCAGTAAAAACCGCCCATTCTTAACGAATTTTTTCGACCCTTTTTTGGCCTTCAGGAGGCTCAGCGAAAATGAAACATAGTATGATAGTCCCCGTTAGAGACCCTATAACATGCACAAAACCGTTTAGAAAAAGCGTCCCACACCCTGAACGACCTCCCTTGTTAGAGTGACTTCAGCTCTCGTGGTACTCGTAGAAGCGCATTTGAAGACGGATTTTACGATGAAAAGACAGCCCATCGGAAATTAAGATAAAGATGGTCAGGGATACATGATAAGGATAAAGCCTTTGCCGTTGATCAATCCCTTCGTAAGATGCGGTACGCATTCTACTTCCATTTATACATTCGTAGTGATAATTAAATGCGATTTGGCTTATACAATGACGTGCGAGAGACAGCCGATGTACAAATCTGTGGTTTTCATCATCTCAGACAATTCTGGTCCCAATCAACCGACCCCGAAGGGATGGAAGAAGGCTTGATTGGCCTTCGCAACGCACGACCCACGATTCGATCCCCGGTCCGCGCGCGTGGTAAGCGAAACCAATCGCCACTACACCACTTCCGCCCATATGGTCAGGGATACGGAGAAAACCCATGAAAAACGGCTTAGAACCCGAGAGATGGACTCCTCCTCGCCCGTTGATTTCCGCATTGATGTGAATCTCATAGATGCTGTCCTCTTTAACGCTACGCTCTCTGTCAAACGGCTGATGTTCAAAAAGCGAGATGGGCGTCCGCGCCGACAGCATGCCATGGCGCCGCAGGGAAGGCCATGCTAGATCACCGGTGCATCTCCTTCGATGCAAATTGAGCGTAGGTCCGCACCCTTAGGAGTTACCTTCACTCCACTCCACTTCCTACCTTCTCCCTTTTCGTGGAATCCTCCTTTAAAGGCAAGTTCCACGATAAAATGGGTGTGGAGCAGCGTCCACCTTACCATCTGGTTCTCGCATCACCAAAACGATTAGATTCATACCATCTCTGCAATGATAACGATGCCGCAACCGCGGTGCGCTCTTCTTGCGGCGCCAGTGTGGCAGCCGAGAACGGAAGTCGGGGCTTGCGATCCAAGCTGTGAATTGCGGGTCGAGCTTCTACTGTCTTTGTCTCGCATTATTGCCACAAAAGGGGCGGGACATCAACACTGGTCCACCTTTCTACCACTCTCGGGGATGGAACAGGTGGGCGTGCCTAATCCCGGAGCGTGCCTTTGAGTTGTAATGGTTCCAGCGCGAATAATGCTCATTCGCTAGCTAAAAGTTGGAGGAAAACCGGCGAATACAGCAGTGAAATTTTTTCAGGCTTTTTCAATATATCGAAGTACTTATAAATGTTCAGGTTTGTGATTAATAATAGACTTTGAGGCAGAAGTGGTGTAGTGGCAAGTGGCCGGGGGTCCAAGGATCGCATCCTGATTCGCACGTCGTCCGGGCCAACCAAGCCCCCCATCCCACCGCGTCAATTAATTTTGCCTGTCTTGTCTGGTGCGAGAAACACTGTCCTGTACATCGGCTGGCGCTCGCAAGTCATTGTATAGGCCAGATTGCATTCATAAGGTCATTGATTCAGAATTGAAGTAGAATGCGTGGCGCATTCTAGAAAGGGATTGATCGAATGCTTTTTTTTTCTCTGTAGAGTTCTATATAAAACGCTACAGCGCAAACTGTAGCAGCATCTTCTGCGAGCTATCCAAAAGCTGCAGAGATCAATCACCAGAGATTTGATAATTATGATCTTTGAGTAAACAAATAAACTTTTCTCCAATTCTTCTTCTGCTAGTTTTTTTCTTATTACCTCTTCAACTTTCGTATCCTTCTTCGGCTTTTGAAAATAGTGTAATAGTGGTCCAAGTTCGAAATCATCAATGTCCTCCGGCAGTTTTCGATCTTTGGTTTCTGGCATCAGAAGTACCAGCATAGCGGATGATATCGACATAATGGCTATTAATAACGTTGGTGCTGATTTGTGGATTGCTTCCTAAAACGAAATAATTTCCTCAAATGTGTGGACCATTCCAGCAAACTAGCGACTTTCCCGTGTTGATAGAGCACTTACAAGTCGTTTCAAGTATGGAGCAAGTACGGATCCCAAGTCGCCCAGAAAGCCTGCCACTCCGCAGAACACATTTCGGACGGCGGTCGGTGTTGACTCGGTGTAAAGCAGTGGTTGCGAACACCACACGATTGCATTGAAGATCTTCGCCAATAGTGGAAATACCATTGAAATCTGCGGACTAACTGAAACCTTTGTGATTTAGTGCCAAACATATTTGGGCATAACACGTCTACTCTTTAAGCTATATAAAGTAAGTATTGAATCATAAGGTTGCGTTCATGGTTTGCGACTCGGGAGATTGATATGGTGAGTAGGACAGGATATTAGGGATCGTAAAATCGCTGGAGAGCAGTAGATTAGGCGACCTTAAACGAATCGGTCAATACATGTTTGATCTTGTCGCGTCGAGCCATAAGTCGCGAACTATGAACACCCTAAAACGGCGACATCCACAGCTATGAGAACGGGCTTTTCTGGAGGACCTCTCTTTTCTGCTATTGAAGCACTTTTCGCTCTTCACTCACCAGGCAAGTACAGAGCACACATCATGGACACAGCTTGTAAGGTTAATGAAAGGACTGATACTGTTTTTCTGTCCAGATAAACCTGAAAATAAAAGGAAAGTGGTAAAATCGATTTCACAGACCAGAAATCACAAGAAGTGAAAAGGTGGAAGGCTGTAGTGGTTACTGGAGCCTCTTTTCCGGGGGTGAAGTCTTCGATCGTACGCCACCCAGGTCAATCAACATTCCCATCCCTGTGGTGTCAACTATTCGTTACAAGACTCGCTGGTAGGATGAAACACTAGCTCGTGAGTCGGTTAGCCCATGCAATTCATTGTGCAGGTCAAATCGCACTCAAAATGTAACTACAACTCTGAATGGGGGTACAATGCGTGGCGCATCCCGAAAAAAGACTGATCAACGTCGAGTACTTTGTCCCTTTTCCCTTTATCTTTTACAATATCTCTTTATCACAACTCACAAGAAGTGCGATAGCGATGAGTCCTGCGGGAATTTCAACGATCCCAGAAAGGAAAAAGCCAGTCATTTTGTCTTCGCTGAGTTCAGTGGAAAACAACGACAACGCCCAGTATGTACCATTCATCACCACTCTGAAATTCCCATAGATAACGAAGGAAAAAAATGTAAGATTTGTAATGAGTAAGCATGCGATCATAACAGGTACGACCCGATCATAGCGTTTTTACTTGAAGATGGAATTTACGATGAAAAGGCACCTCACACGAAAGAGGAAAAAACCGAGGGAGTTGGTGTAGAACCTAAGGAGTGGGGCCTTCGTCGGTGCTGCCCCTTTACGATAACGCTATCTCTGCTGAGGACCAGAGACTCAGACACGAGAAAACCCGGAGGTGGGCGTGGCTTGCCAAGTATGTAAGTCAAGAGTGAGGCCATGCCAGACTGCCGGTGGCATATCTTTCGCCATCTGCTTGTTGGTCCGCACCCTTCAACAAGTCGTCTGCGTCTCGACAGGTGGCTTTGCCCTTCTCAGCCCTTAGTTCTTTTCGTGGAGTCCTCCTTTACTCTCGGAAGCAGATAGCTGCCTTCAATCGATTACAGATATGTAAGAAATATCTTAGGTATCTGTAATCGATTGAAGGCAGAGCCCGCGACCACAATTTGTGTGCATTTTGATCGAAAATGAAACAAGAAGTGCGAAGAGGGCAGTCAGTTAGAAACATGCAGAAAATCATGAAAGATTTGGAATTAAGGACTTCCTTTTCTTGTGAGGTGAGGCGTGGTGCGACCGAGAGACGCAGTGCGGCGAGGAAAGGGGATACGCGAGGAGCATGTGGTACGAGAGGAGGAAGACCTTGCGTATGTTGCAAAGGTGTAAAACAGGCAGCGGTCACGGTAAGGCCTTACCATTAGCGCCCTTGTCGCGCACTTCCTACGCGTGGCAGTACCACGACCCCTACGCTAGAGGGACGCTGCTACCCCATGGAGGGCATTGCCTTAAGTATCTGGTCGCGAACTGTGTCGTTAGGTTCAGGTGTTTATTCCTGATAGTAATAAATTGTGATATTTTGAAATAGTGGTGTTCTAGGGAGAGCATCAACCCAAGATAATTGGTTTGTACCTCTGTGGATTCGTACTGAGAATAATCAGTGGAAAAACCTACAAAATGTAAGCGTTCATGATAAGATGAAGAACTAGGCCGGGGTTCTTGAACATGTCAAAGAATGTCCGCTTTCTGTTCTCAGATGACAGGTTATTTGACGATTTGCATTCATGCAAGGGAATTTCGACACGATTGAAACGCGATGATGTGCGAATGTACCTGAAGTAAGCAAAAGGTAGATAGCTGGAGCCCCTGAAAGGTCCATTCCTTGACATTAGAACTTAAACTCACTTGGAGACACCTTTGTTTTTCCTGTTCGTTATAAGCCAATGAATCGATTCAGGTGTGAACCTGGAAAGCCTCATTAACGTCTTCGGTTGTTTAGCGCCACAGATTCACTTCAATAGCTATTCTTTATAGGTCAGTCGAATTAAAAAGTCCACTCACCAGTAGAAGGGTATTGTAAGGAGGCCAGGAACCGAAACTGCGAAATACAGCCATCGCCAATTTGAAATAAATAACCGTAGTACGCCAGCGGCGAGGTAACTGGAAATGATCGTTCAAAGGTGTTCACCCTAATTCATTTCTTTCTATAATATTTGATTGGTCTAGATCAACCGTCTGCTGGTGTCTGGGGTGTTCTTATTAAGGAGGTCGTGTCTTGCGAGTCTATTGAGAACGCTTTGTTTTCGGAGGGACGTGCGAAAAAGCAGATTCTTGTTGAAATGGATTTTTTTTGCGAAACCTGGAGAATAATTCTCTTTTCAAAGGTCATTTTCGTCCTATTTTCCCCTCCCCGCCGTTTGGCAAACTTGCATTTTTGAAGTTTGTCAGGGTGAAGCAGATGACGAGCAGCAAATCGACGACGCTATGGACTTTTGAAAGGGGAATCGTGTCGAGGGCACCCTCCAAAAGTGAGTCAGGCTAGTCTATCAAAATTTTTCCCAACAAGGCGGTTGACCCTGCTTGCGGCTCAATAAGGAATGCTTCAAAAACTGTACTGAAACGTACCCGATCACCCAAGTGATGGTGCCCATCAGTGGTATCAGTGAACGAAACTCTAAAGCGACCGACTCCATGCACAAGACCCATCCGATCACAGAGAAACCCTGAAGTTAAAGATACTTGTTAAAAGGATTTTTTTTTGAATGCAAGATTTTACGCCGCTGATGAAATTTTCCAGAAACTATATCTTTTCCCTCCTTAGCTGTTTGCACATCTCTCAATTCGCTTCTCACTTCAGGGCTACAACCTAAAACACCCTTTCTATCACCTACTGACGGAAAATCGTCAAACGGTGTTATAGAGTCGTCGGAAACAAAAATAATACGAAAATACTGTGGATGATTGTTAGAACCCTCAAACTTCCCTTTTCACTCTTTCGAAGATGCACTGCCGATTCCACCTAGTGCGAGTATCGTATCAAAGTCAGCTGCGGTCACTCCTTTGCTGAATGTCTTTTACGGAACGACGTACTCTCGACAGAAGTTATAGAGATATTGCAACGCAGGACTCGAATCTGCTCAAAACAGGTGAAAGAAGAGTCGTGTCTGATCCAGTGAAGGGAAGGGAAAGGAGGTAGGTGCGTAGCCAAGGTATCCAGATAGGTCGTTCCGGTCACGATGATGTCATTTTTGACAAGGGACCCTTCAGAGTTGCGTGATGGCTTATGAGGTTCGTTTTGCGTCATTTCCTTGGAAACTTTAAAAAAAATTCAAAATTTTGAACGGCCATTGCAGCTGGATGAGGCGAAGAAATAAGTGTACCAGGAGGACAAGGGCTCGGATCATGGTACCCAAGGAAGATGACAAACGAGATTAAGGTTTATGAATAGGGAAAGGAAAAGGAAAATGGGTTTTCGCATTTCATGTAAGGTAGGCCCAGCCATTGTGGGCCATGGCCTTCCCTCCATAGGCTTCAGCGTGAATGCTCATCCTTGACTTACTGGAGTTCCTCCCTCCACACTCATTGCAATGGGATCGAAGTCGCTCGAGGCCGATGTCAGACTTTGTTTAGTTTCGTGGGTTCCCTGGGTACGAGCGTTGTGCCAGCGGCTTGGACGATGTACCAGCAACTTTTATGAAAGAGGCGGGTCTAGACTCCCGTAGTGTGGAGACTGCCCCGTAGTGGGGTGGATCCACCACTTTCAAACAGTGTCGAGCCGCTGGCACATCTTTCAAAGTTGCTGGTGCATCGTTCAAACAGCTGCTGCATCGCTCGCACCCAGCGACTCGCTGATGAATCTGGATAGTCGCGATTTCTGACATCGGCTCTACCATGTAAATTATGTCAATGGGTCCATGATTAAGCATACGCTTTCTGCGCTATACGCAGATCATTTTCCTATTTGTTTTAATATTTGAGCATAACTCACCGTGGTGGCTACTCCAGCAATGAATCTGAAAATAAGGAAGATCACATAGTTGGGTGCAATGGCGCAGATTAGATTTGACACAACGGCCACGTAGAGGGGAATGAGGAAAGTGAGCCGCCGACCGAAAAGATCAGAAAGTTGCGTGATGATCGGAGCGACGAGCATCCCTCCTGAAATTTGTCTTGTTGCTTGAGCAATTTTCGCAGCTGCCTGTTTTCGTCTAGGAATTTTCTCCTCTATAGAAAAATTCGCTTCATAAATTTTCAATATTAATGAATATAATAGCGGACGTACCGAGCATGAACACAGAGGCCCCATGTTCCACTGACTCGTAGTTGTCGCACACCAAGTTGAACTCTGACGCCAGTGACTGGTGATCCGTGTCCGTGTAGTTGTACCTAAGCGCTATTCAACTTGGAGTTTCGTGCTCTCTGCTGGTACTTACATAGAAAATCTATTGATTGTTATTTACACTGTTCAAAGAATCTTATTTACAATGGCTCGGAACGGGTGGAGGGGTGGACGCTTTTCAGGTCAGCGAACCTTCCATCCCTCAGAGGTCAGATAGTTGGTAAGTTGACACCAGGTGTCATCTGGGAGGATAAAAACACTATACAATCTATACTCCCTTTCAAAAAGCGAGAAGAGCGTCGGTTGCAGACTCTGCAACACAAGTGACGGCCTCCACAAAATGTGTTTTCTGCTAACGGAACGATTAGCCCGTTGCAGTTGTATTCTGTCAGTGGTCAATGAACGACTATACTTTACGAAAAATCATCTATCACTATGAGATACTACTAATCAAATTTACTTGAAGGCCGTCGTCACTTGTGGTGTGGTCTGTTCCCGACGTTTTTCTCATTTCTTGGAAGAGAGGGTATATACTTGTACATCGGCTAGCCCCGTTATTAGGCAGCGCAATCACGTTGCCTCAAGGATTCTGAATGGTGTCAGAGGATTGGCTTAGGTCGAATGCTATACCCTATATCCTTGTCAATTCCCAGCCGGGATGAGGTAAGGGTTTCCGACAAGAGGCCTGTTGCACCGTCAAAAGGCAGAGACGCAGACGGGTCAGCAGACGAGTCGCAGCGCCTTTTCTGGCGATTTGGAATAATGTGTAATAGCACGCACTACATCGCAAATATACGCTGCGACTCGTCCACTGACTCGTCTGCGTCTCTGCCTTCTTGCCGCGCGACTGGCCTCATTACACGACACTATCTGTTCAGACGGTGCATAGGTCTTATCTCATCTTGCCAGCAAGACCTTCCTCCCGCCAGCAATCGGGCAATTGGTGCCAGACTTGTCGGTGAGGACGAAAACACTGATTCGTACCCAGTCTGGCCCCAAAATTCTCTTTTTGAGCCAAAACAAACTCAAATATCACGATTGTGAATGGAGGTAAAATTCATGGCACCCTTGATTAAGTTTCAATAATAACAACTAGTAACAAACACATAATAAAAAGTAAAAATAAATAAATAAAAAATAAAAGAATAATAAATAATAAAAAAGAGCTCCACTCCCAACTTGGATTCGTAAACTTGATAATGAGCTAACCTTGCTCCAGGAATGCGATCACAAGCGATCGTCCAATTATTGCTGTCCTTCACATTGCATTTGTCCACGATTGTGTAATCCTGAAAGAGAACATCAATCTCTTCTGTAATCACTAAGCATCTGCTACCATCAGTACTTTCGCTTGATACCAGTTGAGGTTAACCAGCCTTTTTGGCTCTGCTGGGATCGTATGCTTGAAGGGATCTTCCACGGAGAGGCTGGTCATTGTTCTTGTGTGCGGGTGTTGGGCATGGTCACTGAAGACCATATGTAAAGTTTGGAGTGAAAGAATGAGATACTCAAAAGATACAGACCCTGGGAAGGCTCACAAGTTGGGCCAGAATGGACCAGTGGGCGGGACTGGAAGTGCCACTGTGACAGAGTGCATGGCGGTTGCGGAGCCACGTTCTAAGCTTCTGAGAAGGTCCAACGTGGATTCGCTCACATTTACTCTTTCAACAGTTTGCACGCGTTAGCTTCCCAACGCCAACGGCTGTGACAGTTCTACGGAGGGAATTCAAATTTCTAATAGTCTTTTTGGTTTTCTGTATTATTAATAAAACTAACGCTTATCTCTCGGTCTTTTTGCTATTCTCATGATACAAAGGGGCTAAAGTATCAGTTTCTCGTAAGGGTGCCATGTATTGCTCTATTGCCTCTATATGGAGGCAGGGCTTTTCCGTGGACGATTCCTTTAATGTTGGGGATGGGATGGGGTCTCATGCAGTCGACGGACTACTTGGTCCTTTAAGCCGCCTCAATTCGATGCTCAGCTCAGGCCTTGAAGAGGGGACGGACTTACGAGAGAACGCAGAATCGTCCTCCCATTTTTTCCTGGTCTCTGATCTGTCTTGGAGCTGAAGCATATGGTTCTGTGACAAGCTCTGCCCTCCTCAATGCACGCCTCCCCTTCACTGGGCAGCATAAAGTTATTCGAAGCTTACTTTGGACACCAGTGTCATCATTATAAAATTTTCTGAGGAAGGAGAAATTCAATGAGAAACTTGGGCCGTTTTTTTACGTCATCTAGGTAACTTCAGTCCGGTTGTAGCTTTATGCATAGGAATTTTTCCAAAGTATGGAAAGCTTAAAGGCAAAAGTCAGGCGCGACGCCAGCTTTCACCATCCCATTCCGCTCCCTTAAAGGCAAAAGTCTGGCTCGTGTTTGGGCATTATGATGATTGAAACTGACTATAGAGATGGGAAATAGAACGACAATGAAGAAAAAACGAAAATAAATCGTCGATAAGGCCAAAAACGAAAGCCTCGCTCCCCAGGCAGTGAAGAAGTTCAGCTTGGGAGAGGAGCACGTTAAAAAGAGTTTTCCGGATATGCCAGCTATTCATTCGGTTGATACGGCAATCATCTTAGCTGATTTCACACGTTATGCCAGCCATGCAATCTCGTATAGTGGGCGGAGGGAGCAGGGATAGGCGGCGGGAGCGGTAAATACATGCCCTGGGGCCTTATTACGGCTCCGTTCGCGAGTCTGAGCATGGCAACGTCTTTGTCGGTGCGTAGCCATGCACAGAAACGACAGAAAGGCTTGGTTTGGTCCACTGAGCCTGACTTGTGGCTTTAATGAAATCACTCACCCAGTGCACTCCATCAGGAGGGCTAATTTGGCATTCAAATTTTGGATCCTCCGTGATAAACGGCATTACCATCATGTTGATGGCGAAAAGAATGTGCACACTGTTTGTTATAAAATAAGTGATCATCTGAAATAGCAGAAAGTTTTAAGAAATAGTTCATCTGTTAGATTTAGTGAGAATTCGAAAAGGAAAACCTCAACATCCCTGACATGACGCACCTGATATCTTCCATATTTTCCATAGGCGGAGAGGATTTTGTCGGCATCCAAATGGAGGTAGGTTGTTACAAGCGAAGAAGTTCTTGTCCTTTCTTCTGGATGCGTATCAAACGCCACCTACAGTGAGTACAGTGAAATGGAGGGAACTCCTCACAGCTCTTGGTTTGCCCTTTAGGCCGAATTTTGCTAAGTTTGGATCGTGAACAGCTCAAAGGCAGTGACTACGATAACGTGGCTGGTCGTCAGAGCAAATATGTCTGCTACAAAATAGATTTACTGATAAGATCAGACGATGTTTGGGGTTTTACGGTTAAGGGTGCACTTAAAGCGTGTTGGTAAAGCTTCAGAAGTCAAATTCTCTACGGGTATCCGATAGAGGCCCGTTGCGCGGCAAGAAGGTAGAGACACAGACGGGTCAGCGGGCGAGTTGGTGCACGTATTGTGCCATGTGGAAGGTACTACAGTACAATCTATTGAACTTTCCGCAAAATCACTATAATATACGCTGCGACTCGTTCGCTGACCCGTCTACACCATCGCCTTCTCGCCTCGCGGCGGGTCTCCTGTAGGGTACCTCACCCACTCCATCATAGAGGTTCGCTCCGCCCACGAATAGTTAGACCGGTGTCAGACCTCGTTTATTCGCTACCAGCGCAAATCTGTACCGTAGTCACGTTCCTCTATATTCTCTGTCGCAAACAGTTGGCGCGCAGAGGATTAGTGCGCGGCGTACACTGCAGCTTCTAATGGTACCTCACAGGGGATTCGTGGGCCAGATAGCACGTGGGCAGTTCAGGGGATGGGGAACGCGTGAACCACTTACAGTGTGGCGCTAGAACTTGCAATGTCGCTGTAGTCACAAAGATGAGCTTAGAAAAGAAAGGCAGCATGCTGAATTGTTTTCGGGACTGATGGTGAGTTCAGGTAGTCCCTAGACCCGTTCGACTCCAGTTCCTCTCCCTCATCAGCGGTGTAGAGTACTAAAAGCGCGTTGTTTAAACGATAGAGCGCAGGAGGAGGCTTTAATTCTTCGAAATGCAAATTCTGCAGAAATGCGGTGGATGATTGTGCGGTGGTCCGGCTATTCCGGAAATTGTCGACCACCTGTTCCAACACAGGTGTATGCGCTGGGTGTCCCTCAAGAGGCCCGTCGCGCGGCAAAGAAGAGTTACAGACACGACAAAGGACGAGCCGCTGCACATACTGTAACGGTTGGGGGTTCGCTCAAATAGAGTGTGAAATACTACGTCCCATATCGCACAGCACGCGCTGCGACTCGTCCTTGCCGCATTTGCGTCTCTTCCTTCGACGCGCGACGGGCCCCTCGGGGACTCCCTATGCGCTCTGACTAATGTTATGAAGGCAGAGTATAGCATCCACGTTGGTGGTGCCAGTTGTCATCTCATCTTGGCCATGATAAAGCAAGAGAATAACGCTTCCATTGTGGAAGAAGGGGAAGGGGGTAAGGGGAGTTGAGCGCATTTTTTGGGCTCTTCTCGAATTTTTTGCGCAGCAATTCAACCTTCATATCCGTCCGCCTAACAAAATGATTTAAACGGTACCTTTAGGCTGCAGTACAATTATATCGATACAAAATCAAATCATTATTGAGAGGATCATTCCCAAAATGATGACAGAGCACAAGTTTAAAAGCACTCCCAGCAGGGTCGAAGTGGGCGTAGCGGACGAGTCGCACCACCTCTTGCCAGCCATGGAGATTGTATGATCGAGAGCACTACGGCTGCGGAGGCATTACCATTCTGGAACCACAGGGACTATTTGGAGTCGATTCACAATGCAAATCGTGATCGTGAACGAATCTCTACAGCTGGCAAGAGGGGGTGCGACTTTTGTCCGCCACGCCCACTTCACACCCTGCTGGGACTGTTTCATTAAGCTATGTATGATATGGGCTGATCAAGCTCAACCAATCCTTATCAGCGGCACGTCAACATACTATTTTAATTGTGTTCAGTACCTCGTGAGTACTGCTGCGGACATTCACTGTGGGCCCACTGCCAGCTTCGGCGTCGGCCATCTTGCAGTGTGTAGCCTTCTCAACACCTGATTACTTCTCGATGGACGTATTGGAGTGCTGGCGGTCTCTGTTCTAAAAAGCTGATAATACACACAACGAAGCACAAACAGTAATTTAATGAGGCGTGGGTGCGAGAGCATAAAAATGGAAAGTTGTCCGTTTAGGAGTCGATCAGCTGTTTCCAGCCGGCGTTTCTCGAACGTTTTGATTGCTCGCCACAATAGCGGTCAGATGGAGTTTTCGTTCATGCATTTCATATTCTGTTGCTTTTTTCCTGTTGTTGTATAAAGATGTTTCTACGTGTTTTTTTCCTCTCACTTTTTTTCTCACAATAATGGATGCAAATAAGCTTGTTACACAACTTCGATGTCACCATGAATAACATTTTCTGTTGAAATGGAGCTCGCAAATTCAAACAATTGAAAATGGGGAGAATCGAGCCATAAGCAAATGATCACCTAATCGGCGGGTAACCTTTTTTTTTGCCCGTGGCGATGGCGCACTCATGCATCCCATTCTAAGCCGCGCTAAGTAGAGTGTGAATGGTAGTAGACTCTTCTACGAAGGAACGCATCGTGCTCATATTAAAAATATTATAAAATAGTTATAATACCATAAAATGACGAGCAATATGCTTTCAAGACAAAACGGATTTAACGGTAATAGAACTTGCAAAACTAAAATAAAAATGAATGAGGTATTCATGAAACATCTGAAAAGTATATGGGATCTAAATATCAATGGGAAATTTAATGGTGATTTCTGAGCTTTCAGCTGAGCTTGCACTAGACTCAGCCACTCGTTGTATCAATTTACTACCCGCCCATTCACAGGGAGGGGTAGGGAAAGTGGGAGATCCTCGTCAGATACGACCACTCTCCCCTTCCACTGTACATATCCCTCTTTAAAGATACTGAATGCGATTCCCCTTCACACTGTCACGAATACACGAACACTAGAAATATGATCCTTTATCCAAAAGCCCTTAATAAGGTCCTACGATCGAGCCTAGAGTCGAAGAAGTTATTTGGACAGTTTTAAAGGCCCTCACTGTTCTCAAATTGAAGCCGTGGATATGGCTTGATAGCAGGTACAAAAGACGGGGTTCAGGGAATATATGAACAGATAAGTACGGTAGAAATCAAAATCTTCCATTTGAGCGCTTGCAGTACACATTTGCTGTGTCTGGGTACGTATTGCTGCGGAATGGGAAGTCTTGATCTTTTTGGTCCCCGAGCATGTTTCACGTGAAAGGCAATGTATTTGAAGATACTTATCGACCATCTTCTTTTTCCAAAGTTCTTCCCTGTGCACTACAATCTCCTAACTATATCAAGAGCAAATCATTACTTCCCAATGTATAGTGTCGTAAAAGCCCAAGTCATCTTTTTTACCCTTTTTAAACTCGAGAAACCGTTCTTGCGCTCATGTCTTTGGGGGGGGGACGTCACAGTAGGGCCGATGGTAGGTGACAACAGGACTAAGAACATGAGAGACGGACACGTCAAGGAGGACACGTATTGCTCACATCCACCCCCGGAATCCCTGTCATTGCCGAAGGTACAGGTTCATCACTTTATGCGAGTGAATGCTGATAAGCTATGTTTACTTTACCATCGATGCTGAATTGAGGTGGAGTGGACCCCGGTGATTAACTGGTAGCACAAATGAGGTACGAATCCAGGCGGGGAAAGATGTTCTGCCCATAACTCACGATCAGCATTCTTGTGATAACTTTCGCAACGCGAGCTGCGGCGTAGAACAGCAAGTAACTTACAGAACAAATCAAAAGCTCAGTTGTCGACTTGTGAAGGATATCTCTCCCAAATTCTGAACCTTATAATTGCGAACATTGTGATTACTGAAGAATTGATGAAAATAATGTGGCAAATTAGGAGAAGCGGTTTGGACTACTGACAAGCTCCCGGTAGAGTAATAATCGCTCGAGGAAACGGTAACGGCTCGTTGAGGATCCTCGTCCGTTCTTTCACGCTCTCCCGCGCGGACATTCACTCTCGCCACCTGCGAGCCGTCTGTGCCCTCTGCGCGTACATTAGGTATCGACACTACTCTAGCTCAGCAGAGAGCCATGGTCGAGGAATTCTCGACCGCTATTCACCCTGAATCCTAGCTACAACATGTTCTGGTTGAATCCATCTAAGATGCCTACTCGTCTGTCAAACAGAAATGATTAAAGGGTGAAACACTCAGCCTTGGAGATTCTTGGAGAGATGCGCTGCGCATTCCAATTCCATTCAAAATCGTGCTGGCACTTAGAATGCGATTAGCCTATACAATTAATTACGAGGGCCAGCTATTTACAATTGTTTTATCTATTACCCATCTTGAGGAGACGCAACTCCGGGTAGGCCTGGAAGGCATACGACCGAGATTTGATCACCGGATCATGCGCGTGGTAAGCTGCGGCAATCGCTCCCACACAATTTTCGAATTTTATCTGCTCCATGTGTAACCAATGCTCCAACGCACTATCAGTATTGATGTGATATTGTGGTGTCCGAAAGGGTATTCTGCCGTGTTCGTCATTTGGACTCGGAAAAATGCTCAATGGACAATCATAACGGTTCATCTCTGGTGCATCACGCGGTACAGAATAGATTAAGAAAATTATTAGGGCAAGGTATTCAGAAAATGAACATACGGAACTTCAGCATGGAACAGACTTAAGTAAAGATTTCGTTGGCACTTCCAATGGATCTTCAAATGATATAGTGGTTTTTGCACCTTCGATAGAGAAGTTAACGATTGACAAATAAAATATCCAGAAAGCAGTTTGAGTTTCCGGCTGGACAGTGAGAGAGTGCCGCACCGAAGCGATAAGACGCGATAAGGCGAAGATAGCCTGGTGAAGGGCGAAAGGGTGAGAAAACAGATAATTCAAAAACACGTCTATATTGGCTTGAGCTCTCATATTGTGCGACCTCAGAGTGAATGGGGGAAAACTTGGGAGAAAATGCTACTACCAGTATAGACAGATATGTGGTGAGCAACCAGCTTTTTGACGTTTCTGCTGGGGCCGTGTGCTGATTGTTGGGAAGGGGATGGGAAACCCAACCGTCGACAGACCACTTC
>KZ346796.1:17638-29301 GCA_002352805.1 Teladorsagia circumcincta | reverse complement strand
CTGGTAAAGTTCTGTGTTTTTTTTTGCACAATGAGATACAACATGTTTCTTCAGAAACTTTCAAATAACGACAAAGGTAGTTATACTTAGAGATTTACAATTATCAAAAGGATAAAACGTTCTTCCTCATGAAAAGGAGTAAGAAAAGATCGTTCCTGTCTCAGAAGAACTTCAAAAAACAAAGCAATTTGGTAAAAACGTAGGCCAAAGTATCACCTACAATGTGCGCAGCTTACTCATAAACACGGCTAGGATGTAATCAGATGTAACGAGCAAGAATAGTGCAAATCTCGAAAGCTTCAACATTGCTATGCTATTTAGTCAACAGGTATCGAATATAGGAATGGCGATGTGGTAAGAAAGGACGTGAATACGCCATACTCCTCATAAGAAAGATTTCAAAATTTCTCGACCAGTAAGTTGGCGTCTTTCCTTCTACTTGACTGGACTGAGAACTTATTCATTTTCGGTCTTGGATTTTTGGAAAAATATTTACTTTCGCTGGAAGTTTCCACCTTACTACTTCTCAGAGTCTTATTCAGGAAACTTCTGTTCTGTTCTGTTCTGAGATGAAAATAAAAACTTTTCAGAAAAAGATGAAGTTTCCCCAATCTACTGTTGACTCTGGCGAGGAGTAGGCAACAGCAGAGCTTCGGCGGCAGCTTCGAATGAAAATAGACGATGGTCTGCCACTGGAGGTACAATGAGGGAAAATCAGGGCAAGAATTACTAACTTGTTATATTAGAACAAACATATCGACGATGTTGTTTCATATACTAGTAGATATTCCACATTCATCATTGCCTGACTCGCTTGATAGACTAAAAAGTGCCAATCCGATCAGTTGGGTCTATGATAGAATCTATACTTTTCATAGACAACTAGAGCCACTCTCGAGAGCCAGTCCCTCACAGAGTGGGAAATAGGGTCTCCCATACGCAGGAGGTGCTATTCAAATGCGACACAATGGCGCTAAGGCCTCGCCTTATGTGCTGGCCAGCCTTATCAATCGCGGCACGCGTGGTGTTTGTGTCCTCTCGCGTACAACATACTATCTCGCATTTTCTCTCTCCTTGCAGCATAGTGTCTCTTCTTCATGCCACGACCGGACTCACTAGAGGATCTTGAAGTTCTTTATGGTACCTTTTGCTGTTCTCCCCACCAATTTCCCCAACGCATTCTTTTCCGAACCTTAATTTTTTTAAAAACGCTACTTTCCAAACAGAATAGCACTTGATCCTGACTCGTGCCTTTAAGTTCAGAAACCTGAAGAGTGAGGTCATGTTTGATGCAGACAGAGAGATTGCAGCAGAGAATTATGACATTTCTCGAGGAATCGTAGCATTCAGACTGTTGCGAATGCGCTAACCATTACATATGCATATCAGCGAGGAATTGTTTATTTAAACCAGCGTCTCTTCATACGGTAGCAATATCCAGAAACATTGAGACTCTGTAGTCAGCACTCAGACATGAAGCATCAAAAAAGGAAATTGAACATTACCGATGCTCACAAACAATCTCGCAACTGAACCGTATAGGAAATACAGCGCCATCGCCCACCGTCCTGACTATTTGCTATTTATCGAAGTGCCATGCAAGAAGTCGACCTGCGGCGCACGCGGCTTGTGACATTGAGCGATTAGCATTAGCTTGGAGAGGTTCCATATTCAGTATCAGACCGAAATGCCACCAGTCAATGTTTGAAAGCGCTGCATGGGACCTGATTGCCAGATTCACAAAGCACGTGCAGTCTAGCAAAGCTTCCTACAAAATTAAGGAGAATAGCACGAGGAGAACTATTGCCTCCTGCTTCACCAAGGCCCATACCTTGAGACCCTCACTTCAGAAAAATGATAAATAAAACGAAAACTAGAATTTAGTCTTCTAATTATATGTGATTGAACGAAAATTACCCACCGTTTTTCTCATATTTCTTTGACGTTTTGCTGATTTTTTTCAAGGTTATGATGTGGACTAAAAGCAGCCAATTTTTTGTACATTTTGGTGTACAATACTTGTTTATCTGTTTCACTATGGGACCTACACTCAAGCAAAAAAAGATTGCTCATGCTACGTGAATACAAGATGAGCTCGAAAGTTAATGCTACTGTTATTGCTCAGGATCAACGACGCCGCCTGGGGTGAAGGGACGGTTCGCGGGAAGAACTGTCCGAGAACATCTGTGGTTAATCATTTAATGTTGTTGTTGTATGAATTGGTAATAAACTTATGTGTGAACGATAACGACAAATAATTTCCGCCCAACCTGATAGATCCGAAAGTCTGAAGACGAGTTTTTCATAAGTCGAAAGCTGGGGGTAAGTACATATGTCTCAAATGTTGGCGGGGAGTAACCAGACACGCGAGTGTTCACCACGTAAGTGATGGCGATATTTTTTCCTTATACCTTTCCCATGTTGTGTGTATTGATGACCACATAATCACAAAACATGACGATCTTATCGAGATCATGAGTGCGGGATTACCGCCTATATAGACCCTCGGCCACTAGGATGACTAACCTCTCTCTTCGTCGTGTGTCTTCGTCTTGGCATCTGACTCTTTACCTCCTCAGTGTTCTCTAACCGTCTATTCACTGTATTCACTGGGTTTACTAATATAACTCTTGATCAATATCGATTGCAACATCTCAGACCAGACCCGGCTCCGGGAGCACGACACAACAGTGGCGATCAGGATCTCCGAAGGACTCGGAGATCCTGATCGCCTCTGGATGTGGACGACTTTATATTTTTTGTTTATTTGTTTATAATGGTTTTTCTTTCCTAATCTATAATCGGTAGAAACGACTACCACTTCGATGGGAGGATTCGAAGAAATTTGGCAGATAAGATTTTTTTGTTTTTCAGCTTGCCTTTCAGTATTTAAGTGGGACAGCCCCAATATTTGGAGGGAAAATTCATTTTCTTTGTTTTTTTCGAACTTCTGCTCCCTTGTTCGTTGCTAAGTTTTTGGTGGAACAGTGGATCCAGCCATAGTTCTGTCAATGTTCAAGCGGTTGATCGAGGAGCAAAGGAACCTCGCATCGTCAGTGACGAAGGAACAAAGGGAACATCACAAAGATCATGGATCGTACTCCAGATCGTGATAAAAGAGATGGCAAACATGAAGAACGGGTGGCTTTTCCAAACGTCATGACAGCCATGGGCAACCGTGGTGAAAATTTTGTCTTCGATCCGGATGCTGACATGAGCTTTTCAAAATGGTTTTCAAGATATAAGGAGGTCTTCTGCGAAGATGCCAAGCAGCTCATTGAAAGTAATATGGTAGGCTACTTTGTGAGAAACTAGAATCAATGACAACCGAAAAGTACCAGAGACACGTGCTGCCTAAGGATGTTTCTCGAATCGAATTGGACGAGACGGTAGAAGCATTGAAGCAGCTGTTCGATTACAAGACGTCACTGTATAACACAATATACCAGTGCGTCAAGCTAGAGGGGGGCGATGCCGAAGATTATCGTACGTGCACTGGTCGTGTGAATGAATTCTGTGAGAAGGCGAAAATTCACGAACTGACTCAGATAGAATCAAATGACTCCTGTGGATGTTTGGACTTACCGCAGGAAGCAGAGATCAGGCAAGGGGTGATCACAACACTGAAGGCGGAAGGTGCAAGGCTGAAGGGAGCATATCCCTGCATGACTTGCACCAAGAATGCGAGAATTTTCTATGTCCCAGAAGAGACAGTGAAAGTGTTGCAGGAGTTACGAAGACTGCTGGTGCAACAACCGTGCAAAAGCAGCATGAAATCAAGTGTTAGAAAGGCGGAGGCAACCACTACACTCGCCAGTGCAAATCCAAGCAAAAGGAGAAGTTTTGTGATTCCGTGAGAGGGAAGAAGCCGGACATTCAAGAAGAAAAGACGAGGAAAACTCAAAGCACTAAGCGCGAAAACAGTTCGAACAGCTGAGATTGCGAACGCGGCGCTTGAAGCAAACTGTGCCTCATGTACATCCAGCAGTAAAAAACTACGAAAAAAAACAATTTAACATGAACTCTAACTTAAAAAAAACTAATTTCACTGGATACAGGATCCGACATCACGTTATTGAACGAGAAGTCGTGGAAGGTGGGATCCCCCGTACTGCGAAGGACGAGCATGTTGTGAAGAATGTCAGTGCAGAACGCATGAAGATCCACGGGAAGTTGAGATGCAAGATCAAAATGAAGAGCGTCGAAACGGAAGAATATGCTTTTGTGATATACCCGCCATACAACTCGCTCATCGGTCTGGAATGGATACGAGCGAATGAAGAGATGAGGTGTCACTTGGAAATGATGACAGCGGAAGTAAAATGGACATCTGCCGGAATAGAAGAGGAATTAAAGAATACTTAGCCGGAAGTCTTTGAAGAAGGTTTAGGTCGCTACACTAAAGATGAAGTTGAATTGCTGCTAAACCAAAATGTGCGTCCAGTGTTCAGTAACAGGCATCCAATATCTCATGCTGCACTAGAAGCTGTCAATACAGAACTACAAGGTGGGCCAAAATTATGGTAACCAAAACATTATATCACTAGAAAAGAATGTAAGCCTAATGAAACTAACCAACATCGAGAAAGTGTTGGAGACTATCAGTACAAAGCAGAGCTGGGTTGAGGCTAAAATCTGTTCACTGCTGTAGTAATACAGGCCTTCAGATGAAGGGGAAGGCGTGCACCGTGGCACGCAGGTGTGGCGCGTCAAAATGATTTCCAGTTTTTTGTTATGCTCTCTTAAGGTAACCAGGCCTTTCTTGGGTATTAGTTTGCTCTTGCCTTCGGGTATCCCACGTAGAAAATTCAACTGAATTTGGTGAGATATTCTTAGGTAACATTTCTTAGAAGACACTATCGACACGGAAAATCCCTCTCTGCAGGATTTTTGCTTTATGAATAGGTGCCTTGTCCTACCAAGATGTCTAAAATAATCTACTCTAGTGGCCTCTTATCTAAGACGGACATGAGAACTCAAGACTACCCAGTTGGGCTTTTGCACCATTTTTTTTTTAAATTGGCGATCAGAAAGTTGCAAGAAGGAAGACGAGTTTCTGCGCCTGATATTTGTCCTGGTTATAACTGTAACCTTCGAATCTCCTACCGTTCTATCTAAGGTTGTTCCTAATGTCTTGATGTCTTGAACCTTTCAACTGTTACCCATACAAACTTCTATGTTGCCTTGAATTGATACTAGATGCAGCGTGCCAGAGCCCCTTGCATGTTCAAATTGAGAGTTTGCATACCGAGATGTGGCTTTTTCACTAACTCAGAGAACTCTGTAATGTTCGGTTTCAGTAGGATGAGGACCTACTCTACCACATTATGCCCAAAAAGGAGGAGGAAAAAGAATAGGTCCTGAAAGAAAGGAGTTTAACCGCGCGCTTTCACGGTTACCATAATTTTGGCCCACCCTGTAGAAAGACTTGTGCATATCGTGTGGGCTTCCCCGCTTTTACTAGACTTCGCGTATCGTATCGCCAGCGTCCGCGGTCGCGCTGCGGTGCCAGTCAATAGAGCGTTTCCCATAATTTTTGCACACCACTCAACATATGTATGTACAAAGTGGTTTTTGCCTTCTAGTCTGTGTGGTGCTGCTTTTATCCACCAGATATTTCAATATTGCTTGAAGCACCAAGTCAAGTGCTTGATTATTTTATCACACAGAAGTTTCATTACATTTATGAATTCCATGCAAAAATTGGAATACTATAAAACCAGTTTATTGTAGGAATTACATCTCCCAATCATACGGAAACTCTTGAGCACGAGTACTATGAAGAGCCGATTCCAGCAACTTGTAGATAGCTGGATAGTCCGGTGCGTCGAAGAATTTACCCTGAATTGAAGTTTGATGTATTTGCTGTAAAATGGAGCTTTGTGAGAGCTTCACAAAACGAGGGAAACCTTGTCGAGAATCGGGAATATCTCCAAATATTCGCGAGGACATCCACCAAACAAACATCGGTAGCGTTCACCTTTGCAATCTTTTTTGAAAAGCCCGACATCGTTTGATTCCTAAAGGAGCCCACTTAAACTAACAGCGATAACGCATAGTAAAGAAAAGTGAAGAGAAGCCACAGAAGACACTGAGAATAAATGCCGCCGTTTCTGTGATTTTCGAGATGTTTACGAAACACTCAAAGCGGAGCAGTCTTAGGGCGATGTCAGACTTTGCGAATCGAGCGCTGGATACAAGCGTTGCGCCAGCGAATCGAACTTTGTACCAGCGAGTCGAACTATGTACCAGCGACTCAATAGTGGCGGGACCCAACGTTTGAAGGAAGCCGCGCTATCTCCAAACTGTGTTTACCGTCCGGTGACGCTGTTTGGAAGTGGAGGGACTTCTTTTGACGTTGGGTGCCGCCACTATTGAGTCGCTGGTACATAGTTCGATTCGCTGGTACAAAGTTCGATTCACTGGTGCAACGTTCGATTCGCTGGCGCGACGCTTGTATCCAGCGATTCGCAGAGTCTGGCATCGCCCTTAGCAAATTGTGCACGGGGGCGCGAGAACATACGAGCGAGATGAGAGGCTGTAGCAGGGGGTCAAGAGGCTAGACGCTTCTTCACATAGACCAGGGACAAGCGTGCGTTGAGGAATCCTTGACAGGTTGACAGAGGGGTCGTATTTAGCCCGCTGGGAGGATGGATGCAGTAGGATCATCACTGTCGGAGGACTCCAAAAAACACAAACATCAAGAAGTGATCGATGCGTGCAAGCCTCAAGCCGTGCGAGGTAATATTTCCAATAACAATCACTGTCACTGCATGAGGCTTGAATGTGGGAACACGATCACACAAGATGCTTAGCTCCTACGAACTGTTGTTGTGGGAGGAGATTACTTGATTCCATTCATTACTTGCTGATAAGACGATATTTGCTACGGCTTAGGTGTGATTGCGAAAGTAAAGTAACAATGAAGCTCACTGTCAAGTTTCGCCAAGGTAGTCGACCGCAGGTAATCTCGACGAGCATATACATCCAACTCTCGATATCATCTTTTCTGCACTGCTCACGATGCACATGACATGCTAACGGTGCATACTTCACGGTCCCACGGAATCCAGCACGAGCTCTGAATGTTGCTTTCAATCAGTTTGTCTTGGGCCATCTATTGGTGAATGGGCGCAGATTGACAGCTTTCAGCGAACTACTTAATGTGAACAGCGCCCTTCAACTGACGACCCCCCCTACGGTAGGTGTCAACCGCACGTTGGTCCGTTTCGAGAATCTTTACAGCTCCTCAGGGTGATTTCGATTCTTGTTATTCTCAGGACGGTTTTCTACACGACCCCTCCCCACTCCCAACCACCACCCACTCCCATGGCTGTTTCTACAATATTTCTTCCCTCCTTTGCTGGACTTCGACCAACGGACGGCTAAGCCCGAAGCTGCCTCCCAGTTCAGCTCACTCATTTCCATCAACACGAATAAATGAAAAAAGAACCTAGGATTTCTTAGCGTGCCATCTTCCTTGACAAATTTTCGAGCCATGCCGAAGTCGAGCATATAGATCTGAAAGGTCTTCTATAAATGAAGTGCGAAAATCGTGGTTTATTTTCAGCTGCAGTAAACTGTTAAAGGCACGTTCCAGGATTAGGCACGCCCACATGTTCCATCCCCGTGAGTAGTAGACAGGTGGACCAGGGTTTATATCGCACCCCCTTTGTGACTTGTAAATGCGAGACAAAGGCGACAGAATCTCGTTCGACCCGCAATCCACACCTTGACTCGCAAGCCCTGCCTTCCGCTCTCGGCCGCCACGTGATGCTGCGAGAAGAGCGCGGGCGCAGATGCAGCCCGATGACCATGACATCTAATCCTTCTAGGGACCGAGAAGCAGGTGGTAAGCTGGACGATCTTCCACGCCCATTTTTTATCGCGGGGCTTGCCTTTAAGGCAGAATTTGAAGAGACATGTAGCGCACGGCATGCGTGAAACTCGCTCTAAAGCTCAATATGCTCCTACTCCTCAGCCTGGACGTCCACATGTGGCGAAGATGACCCATCCGAAGGCTACGGATCTCGATCGAAAAAGGTAGTGCACCATGCATGCGCTCCTGGCACTTTTTCCACATCAGTCACCCATTTAGGAAACGTGAACATCGTCTGAAGGATAGCAAGCTCGATGATCATTGTTGTTTTCGGAGCAGGACCGACGGATTACTTTTCATAGCACCAGTCGTGAATCTAAAGCAGTGATGTGGAGAAGGTGCCAGGAAAATGGACAAATGCTTAAATACCAAAAGCTTCCACAGCAAGGTCGAAGGACGACACCAGATCCAAAGGAAGGCGGCCCTCTAAGGGTGTGTGACAATGCGCTGCTTGCGCAGCGGCACGCCCATCCTCCTGCCGTCTGACTATAGTCGAGGAGAGCGAGAGCGTTAGTTCTGAAGAGGGCGACACCGATGAGAGTAGCATCAATGCGGAAATCAACTAGCTAAGGGGTCCCACTTCTTGGGCTGTGGGCCGTCGCTCAAGGTTTTTTCTTCAACCCTGCACCCCTGACCTCTCTACCTAAGTTCTGGGCTCCCTTTTCATTATCATCTTTCCCTTCAAGGTGATCACGTTGTCGGCTGGTATACAAAGTAGGATTCACACATGAAACACGCTCGGTAGGAGTGAACGGCTGATGAATTCGCTGAAAATCTGAAGTTTGCTTATTTTAGACTGCTGGAGGTTAGGTCCGAGTATTCCATACTTTACCTTTCTGAGTTCATTGAGTTCTTTGCGACCAATTGTATAGTTGCCAGGTTTGATGTCTCTGTGCAAAATGCCAACGTTGTGCAGATCTTCCAGCGCTTCCAGACACTGCTTCCCAACAGAGATCGCTGTCCCCATTGAGAATTTCTTCATCGGCGCATCATTTCGAAGTTCCTGTTAAAGATTTCTTTAGTTCATAATCATGATCAACGCTCTAAGATTCATTGCTGCCTTCCAGACCTCCGCGTTGTTGCCCGATATCAGTTCCAAGGAAAAAGAAACTTACTTGTAAGCTTTTGCCGACTAATGTCATTACTACATAGTTAAATTTCCCAGGAACGTGTCCACGATCCTTTAAACCGAGAAAGTGACGAGCTGAAAGAACTCATTTGGAAAAATTCCACAGCAAAAAAAAAACTTCATTTTCTCTAGGTCAAAAAAGCGTCAGCTCGTAGTTAAAGCACCTTTGCCTGTTTTGTCTACCTTTTGATTTCATCCAATGTTCCATTATTTTATGCCTTCCTAGAGCGCGGATAGAGCACTGGTCAAAAAGTGCAGTCATTCACACAGGGTTTCAAAGCGAAACAAGCAAAAGTTGATCGCTCACGAGAATCTAATAGATCAAGTTGTTCAGAATTTCGACTTATCAAGGCGGCTAAGCATCATTCTGCGCCTAACCCTTATCTCAATCTATCTCGGCATCAATTTTTTGCTAACGTCTAGACTAAGAGGCAAAGCCCAGAATTTCTTCACGATGAACTCCTTGCGCGAAAAATACGGATTGGTACGAAAGAGCAGACTATGTGCCCACTTGCCACCGTGACTTAACGGATGATTCCATAATAAGATCGAAGGTCCGAGAAGGAGAAAGTTACCATCGGAAAGATATGCGGATCCCGTTAAGGTGCGACCGGACACGCAATTCGCAGAAAGGATTTTACCAGCGACTTAGCTTGGTGGGTGTGCTGCGCCTCTACGGATGCATCCTGTAAGGGACTTAGGCGCTCATGTCCTTGGGGGGGGGGGACATCACAGAAGGACCGATGGTAAGAGACACTAGGACTAAGCCTGGGACAGGGGAGGAACATCAAGAAGAACACATACTGCTCACATCTTCCATCCAGGACCCATGTCATTGCCCAAGGCTTAGTCCCAAGCACAATAATTGACTCACTAACTTAAATGCCTCCTAAGGACATTAGCGCCGGGACTTGTATAGCGGAAAGATTGTAGGAATCGATATTGCATGAAAAATAGATGCGGTTATAACAAAATCAAGAGAACTAGATCAGAGGACTGTGACACTAATTGTATCGAAACATTAGATGAGCATTAGTTGATCTGGGAGTGAGAGCAGCTAGAAAGAGTTAGAAAGGACTAAGTGCTCTATAAGCGAGACTTGTCCTGATAGTGAGAAGCATGATATCAGTGGGCTGCCTTATCACTCCAGTGATAGCGAGATGGATATCGATTTCCAACTCCCATTTCGAAATGAAATGAGTTAGGGAGCGGTTGAAGTGGGTGAGAAGCTAGTAGGGTTTTTGAAAGTTCGTGTGGATCACCTTGAAATTTCGTCTTCTTTAACTCCATCAATACATAAACTTCCATTTTAAGCAGACCAAGTGGGTCATTCTCCGCTTCTACCTGAACTGTTCAGTTTTACACTTTACACAAACAAATTTCAATTCAAACTGAGTATGCATTAGCTTTAGAGCAGCGCCAATTGGGTGAGACGCCTTGTCTTTGGAATTCGCCTGTCTTTAGAACTAAGCCTAAGAATCGAGCAAATCTGGGGAAGATCATAATGCTGGAACTAAGCAGGGTCCCTTCCCCTCCCCCTTCCCCTATGGCCTTGTTTTAAACTGAGCGTTGGTCTAATGCGCAACCTGCAAAACCAAGGTGTCCCATCTGATCAGTTTTGCGCCTCACCTTCAATGCGTTCTGTTCGCCTTCTTTGTTTTTGCAGAGATAGACGGCTCCGAATCCTCCTTCACCCAATTTCTTCATAATCGTCCAATCTCCTACTTTTTGTCCATCTGAAAAGCAAGAACACTTTGGAAATTTATTACCTGACAAGCATTGTACGAATCGCACTCAAAGTGGAAGAATTTGAACAACCTTTTAGTTGTATCAATTCAGACATTGCAATTGAATAACACTCGAGTAGGACGCTAATACAAAAATGAACCTCACCAATGGTTCTCAACCCGTCAGTGATAGCTGATCTTGGATCATTCCATAGTTTTGGAATTGCACGTACTCTTAAGGAGAAGGGATGGGGGGGGGAGACACGTCGTTGGGGGAGACATCAAAGTGATCAGGATATCGTACAGCTTGAGGATAAGCCTTAGGGAGGGGAGAGGATTCTGGGAGAGAATGTGAGCAACCTTTCTTCTCCTTGGTGTTTTTCCCTCTTCTGAACTTAGTCTTAGTACCACCTACAGGGATACCAGCGGTTTTCGAACGCCTTGTTTTAGTTCTCCCCCCCCCCGCACCTAAGGACATCAGCCCTTGATAAAGTTGTTAAAAACGTCGTGGAGCGCCTTCTCAAAGTGATCATCTGTAGACTACTGGGCCACCTGTATGTAACCCACAACTGAGACCCACTGAGCGGTTTTGGGTTTACCAAAAGAAAGTGACAAGGGGTTAGGGTTATCGCTGTAGTTATACAACTTCACATTTCTCCGACTGGGGGGGGGGGAGGGGGGCTAGGCATAAACCTTTTATCTGGTCTTAACTCTTTCGGTGTGCAACTTCTCCTACAACTAATGCATGAAAATTCTGAAAAAGACACTCCTTCAATGGGAAGAAAGGAAAATATTTTATCAGTCCTTTGATATTCTTAGGGCGGCTCAGACGAAGTGAGCTCCGTTTCTCGGTTTTTTAGGTGCTCGTACAACCCCAACAAAACCGTTATAGAAGAGCGCCTCACTTCTTGAACTTCCTCTCCCAATA
>KZ346796.1:0-17434 GCA_002352805.1 Teladorsagia circumcincta | reverse complement strand
CTATATAAACACCTACTGGACAGATTCTCATTCATTCCACATGGAGCTGCCATAGCAGCTGGAGGGTAGTGAAGGGGAAGAGGGGAGGAGAATGGGGAGAAGAGAAGGGAATCAATTCCTAATACTTCCAAGTACAACTAAGTATTGGAGTCCCGTTTTGACGTTATTTCATGGCATGATGACGCTCTTTACTATATGAAGTTCCTTTTCTGTTTATTCGCATCCTTTCTACGAGATTTTGCTGTCACTAAGGTAGCGTAGGGGGTAGCACAAGAAAGGGAGGTCCCGACGGTTGACGGGGAACTAATCTGGTTGTATAATAAACACTGCCTGCATGTACTTGTGAATCAAAACATGCATCTGGCTTGAAGGGACCAAATTTCTAAGGAAAGGAGCAGGCATATAGGTGCCCCTTATGGTGCTCTTTCTATGCCTGCTCCTTTCAAGAGATGAGCAGCGCTCAAGGTGAGCAGGGCATGCCGCACCTCAGTGGGGGCCTGCAAAGCGTGCTTCAATAGGCGCTTTTACATTTCATAATGCATAAACTATTTCAGGGAAACCTAAAAGAAAGATCTGGAAGAAATGAAGAGAAATAAGATGCACAAAGGTCGTTTGGATCTGATATTTAGGGTCCAGGAATTCTATTAGTACCAAGCTTTATTGGTATCACAGGGTTATGTATGTGAGTTGTTGCTCCTTGGAGCTCCATCCAAACTATTGTACATAGCACTTTTAGCGCCAATGTTCTAGCGTGACATTCTCGATAACTCACTGATTTCACTTTCTCTTAGTATCTGCTAATCTGCGATCTCCATACCCTACATAACGCAACACCTCCATCCTAGATGCCTTTCCAGATAGGATCTGAAAAAGTGCAAACCCAGACACGATGAGCGCTCACATGATCCTTTTATCTGACTGTCCTCCTCTTCTTCCTCAATGAAATTATTGATTCAAGAGCAGATTTCTATCTCAATAGAAATGTTTGTTTTCAAAAGAACAACTTCACAACTAATGCATTTTAGTTGCAAGTTGTTTTGTCTCGCCTACCGCCTATTTTTGTGACAAAACTTCTTCGTGATCACATAACCATCACTCCATAAAATAATGTTAAATAGATAAATGAATCATGAAGCAAGTAAACTTGCAGCCATTTAACACTTAAAGCAAGAGAGTACGATGAGATTGGGTTGGGTTTGTAGTGGAAGTGGGGTGCTGAATAATCCGACCATAGCGAAAAGAAGCAGAAAAATCCGTTCAGAATGCGAAAAATTAGGCCTCCTTGCCTGCTCGTTGACCATCGACATAGGACGATCTAGCAACCTAGTGAGGAGTCATTTGCACGTGTTAATCTGATAGCCATCATAATGCCAGCAGCAACCATGCTTTGTGATAACGTTTTCCACACGAAAGTTGTATGATGCGGCCGCTAGAAGTGAGATTCCCTTTCAAAATGATAATCGGACGATGTTACTGCTGGCAACTACTGATAGGCGGAGCTCAGGTGGAGGCGGAGCTCAGGGAGGACTGGCAAGCCCAGCGCTCTACAACTAGTGCACCTTAGGCCACGAAAAGATCACATATCGCATCCTCTGGCCCCTGACCACTGCTTCCACTAATGCATTTACTTCCATGCCGCATTTTATCGTAATCTCTCGCTTCAATTTATTGCAGACAGCAGCACTGTGTTGAGGTGATTCATAAAGAACTAATGACTGCTATGAAGCCCAGAACAGTCGTCGCTCTGATAGTGTTCTCATGGATCTTTATCGGTGTTTCAATTTATAGGTCTGTTATCAGGTCTGCATATAAAAGCATTTGATGGGACCGCTTCATCTTATAATTTTCTTTTTAGTTCTCGTCGTCAGCCACCACCAGGGTGAGTCCAGCGAATATCATTTTTTACTTATTTATTTGTGTACAAAGGACGTGCTCCCAAAATCTAGCAGGAGGATATCTGCAGGGCAGCTGACCAGTAATATAAACATGAAAGAATGAAAAAGTAGGACCAAAAAAAGAACTAACCAAAAGAGACAGCATCAAACTGGTCGAGGGTATGGAATGATCCACATGACAGAAAAAATTGTAAAACAGAAGCAAATAGTGGGGAGAAAGACTTGTCCCGAAGAATTAAGAGCGGCAAGGTGTCGAGACTCATAGTATTCAGAAGAAACTGATCTATTTTTTATCTATCTTTAATTTTTTATCTTTTTCTAACTTTTTTTTATCTATATTGTACCTTTAGCGACTTTTTTACAGCATTGATTTCTTTTGCTGACATAGAAGAATACAGTGAAGCACTCGGCGTCGTACCTTTCTAAAATGCGCCCGCATACCACATCCATTCGCAGTCGTAATGGCATTGAATGCAATTTGGGTAAAGTGAAGGGTGGGGAGTCGGGTTACTCTATACACCCTTGGATGCTCTAGAGCTAGTCATACAGTCTCGGAATAATGGAAAGACTGCGTAGCCTAGAAAAAATTGCTTCAGCATTCAACCACCAGACCGTGCCTAGCTTGGTGACACCACTTGCCAATACACCACCTCCACCTTCTTAGATAGGCCTTCAAAGGGGGGGGGGGTGGCAGTAAAAGAAAGACACTTTGCCTCCGTACTCAAACGGGTGTAATCGCAAATTACTCAATTCAGAGCGAGTGTCCCCAACTTAGAATTTAGGAACGCATTTCATTTCATATGAAAATCTTCATAGTGGCCATCTGCGTGGATTGCATCAGAGAAATTTGCCCCAAAAACATGGTGCACTGTTCGAGCTCGATGGGGACTCGACGGATCGTGTACCGTTACGAACGTTTCCTTTAGAAGGGGTTCGCATAGTTAGAAACTATCCCACATAGAATCGGTACATGAAATTGCGCAATAACTTCAGGCTGGAACAGTTAGTTACTGTGGGCTTCTTTGGGCTCGACGACGATGAGAGATGACGTCATATTCTGGAGAAGGTGAGGGTGGTGAAGGAGGGCCTGCGTCTACATATAGGGGGTCATTTAGGGAATATTCTACTGAGGAACTTCGGTAACCGACGGCAACCTCCGCGAAGGCAAAAAAAGGTCGAAGTTCGACTTGAGCAGAATGTCTTTTTGCCCCCCCCCGAAGTATCCCTAAGAGAGAATTCGCACAGATAAAAGCCATAATAATGCTCACACGGGACTGGATATGAACAGCGCTTACCATCAGCTTCATCTCCCAAGTGGATTATCCAGCTCATATTTGAAGCTCATATTTCCTTGCTTTCAAATGAGAGTGCATGTCAGCAGCGACTAGGAACTTATCGGAACCGTCGTCTTCTTTCCTCCATTTCTCACCTTATGAGAACCTCAAAATATTTAGGACGCTATATTCGTGAATCAGGGATTCTTCAAAGATTCTTCAGACATTTGCTCAGGAACGCTACCTTTCTGGAGGGCAATCAGAGCGATGATGGCGAACCTGGGCGGTCCTCGAGCGCGTTTCGTAGCGTGATGGCTCCCCCTGAAATATTTCGTCGTATAACAGTGACAGTTGGAAGCTGATTGCCACGTTTTCTATTAAGGAGAGAAACGTTTTTGTTAGGACAGACATTTCAGAACGATTACCACAGCGAAGGGCTACGCCAAAATAGATGAGCTGGAAGACGATGTCTTCGTGCCGAATAACTTTCGAGTCGTTGGAGAGGCGAATCCCATTCCAGTACTGGATTTCATTCGAAAACCCACATGCACAGAGGTGATCAAGCAAAGAATTTGCGCATTAATTGCTAAGCTTCATCTTATAACTTTAGTTAAGGTATTTTCTGAGTGGCTGAAGATTGCGCTTTCCAACAACCAGTACCGAGTACCACCAAAAACTATTCCTGATCCACTCAGAAGCGAGTATCTTATGAAAGAGCACGCTGATCTGATAGAGGTAAAGGAAACTTTTTTTTTGGAAATGTTGGATATCCCAGGCGACTCATGCTTTCTATACTTTACTGGAAAAAATTTCCTGGAAAGTGACGACGAAAGACTTTCACTAAAGTTTGAGAAGGGGTTGGAAATGAGCTTTTGCCCCGATCTTTCTCTTATTCATAGTATGCACCGATAGGATACCATGCTCCATTGGCATCCTCATGATACGGAAGGGAAAGATGCTGCTTTTCCAAGAATTTTTATGGAAGAGGACGTCAGGCCGCGAAAATTGGGGTCTGCATCCAAAACCAGCCCGCACGCCCCGCTCGAGTCATTCGCATCTGCGGTCCAGCTGAACAGTTGTGTCTCCGACGCCGTCAGTATTTACCAGAATGTTTCACTTCGCCCTCAGCCGGTGGACCGGTCGCATGCCCAGTAGTCACCTGTCGTCCATTCCGACCGTGGCCGTAGGTTCCTCTATTTCTTCCGCCTTGCAGTCGTAGTTACATGAAAAGGTATGTAGGGTTGCAAAAAAAATGGAGAGACTTACGTGCACGGTCGGATGAACGACAGACGACCATTGGGTATGCAACCGATCCCCAGCTGTGGACAAAGTAAGTGATAGCGTCGGAGACACAACCACTCAGCTGGACTGGAGGAAGGCGATTAATTCGAGCAGGGCGTGCAGATGGAAATGCGGGGAACTCTGTGCGCCCTGTCGTCAATTAAATCTTACGGAAGGGGCATATTTCCTGCCATGTCATGAGAATGCAAGTGGAGCATTTAATCCTACCTGCGCATATTTATGTAGAGAAGGTCGCTACTAAAGTCACACCAGCAGTACATACTCACCGTGTACCTAATAAGAAAATTTCAGAAATATCGCGATGATGCGCCAGAAACGCAGGAGAAGCTTTGGTCGCAGATCCCAAAATGGCTGAAAATGCCAGAACAGCAGTTACACAAAATATCCATTTATGGAATTCCAGGCAGTGAGTTTACGAGTCTGAAAGCTAATAAAGTATAAATGAGGTTTCCTCTTCATACAAAGATATTTCGTGGAAGGATCTGTGGTTTTCGAAGCTGCAGTATACATACCATATTATATGTGCCACTTCACTGGGAACTATGGTCCCCTATGCACTCAGTTGTCCAGATGCTTTAGCGCGCGAACTGTTCCTTGACGTCAGCCACAAAGGCTTCCTAGGTCGAACCACTGAGGCTCTGTCAACTCATTGCCACTAAGGCTACCAACAGAGCCACTCAGGCTCCCTATAACCAGCGACTTAGGCTATCCTCATTGCCACTAAAGCTATTTCTCGCTCGCCTCTTATCGAACTTAGGCCCTTCTCTCGTGGCACTACAAACCTACAGAGCTTCAGCCCTTCCTCTCGCAGGCCACTGCAGCTCCTAGGTACACTTGACAACTTGACTTTTGGACCACTTTTATACGGGCATTCCCGCCCGAACCGTCTCCCTCAAGCAAGGCGGTCTCTCATGTCAGCCAGCTACTCCCACCCAATTACTCCCACCTCCCTAGGACCTACATTGTTCCACCCTGGATGATCTCCTGTTATGGACTAGGCCTGGGCCCCTGGCAAACTTGTTGAAGAGAATGTTGCTGATAAAGGCCTTATTTCCGGGCAGTGGTTGAAGGCAATGAAAATGAAGGCTTTTTGAGCATTGGACGATCCTACCTAGAAGAAACGGTGGAGAATAACACGACAGAGCGAAGGGACAAGCGCGACGCTGTTGTTTACATTCGCATCAGAAGGCTGTGGTACCCCGGGTTGAGGAGGTTCCTAAGTAATATGTTCTCATGACTTGTCATGGGGTAAGGAACATCAAAGGGCTTTGAGGGTACCTCCGCGTCTAGAGATGTCCAAAGATATTTTTGCACAGCCTACTTCAGACATTTGAAGGTGCTTGAAATGCAACCATATTGAAGCAATATTTCTAAGAGTTTTGATTTTGGAAGTCCTGAATTGAACTGTCGAACTTTCTTATTTTTGAATATTCTTTATCTATCGTATTTTTTTTTGTTCTATGGTTGCGACAGTGACGAAGTAATTTCGAGATGTTTAGAAGCTGTTTACCACGCCTTCAAACGCTATCCACTGGAAGGCAAAGTGGGCCTCATTATTGGATCGCAAAAGCCGTGGGTAGAAGTCTACGCGCTACTGAATGGAGCAAAAGAGGTGGTTGTCTGCCTGAAAACTTTATACGTATTTCACGTTTTTATATTTGCCAATATTGTCCGAAAAAGAAAAGCGGCATATTTGGCGTTAGTAATATTCACGATTTTAACATTTACAATTTCGCTTCCCAGTTTCTACAACTATTTAATTTCATACAGACTATTTATTTGAGCTCAGAAGAACTTCAGAGTAATATGTTCAAACGGCAGGAGTATTAGCGGAGGGTGGGCGCCAGCCAAACGTGAACAAGACTGAATTTATAAACTCTGAAGAGGGTGCTGAAATGGTCGCGAGCGGCCTAGGTGATACCTCGGAAACATCTGCTGCATAAGCGTGCATCAGGCAGGAAAGCTCCGGATAGCCACAGCGTTGTAAGTTGAGGAAACCCACTAAAATCTTCTGCAAACGTGGGTGTTACAGAACGCTTGAAAAGGATTTCACGATAAGGTCGGAGATGAGAGGGAGAAATATGCCTCAACAATTCGGGCGGGCTTTCTAAAGATACGGAATGGCGTGGGCATCGCAGCGAAAGGTACACCCCGGCGGCTTAGCAGGGCCATATTCGCTCCGCTCGCGCCATTACCCGCCCAGCCCCTCGCCGTCTGATTCTGGCAACTCTGGTACAGGGTGCTTTGGCGTTGTGAGGTTAGTACCGATAATTTACTCCTAACGCTAAAGCCGAGGAGCTGAGGATTCCCGCTCCTCGGGTTTTGAGCCGTTTTTTAGTTTTCAACATCCCTGCATTAGTGACCGGCGCTACCTTGATCCCTATTGCGCTGTTTTTCATCGTGAGCTCCGTCTCCAAGGGAAGTTGTGCTGGGCAGAGATCAGTTCTGCGATACTATGCGGGAGCCAGTGGTGGCTAGTGATCAAGGGTTTCAAGAGGCTCATCAAGATTACTCTGATGAAATAGGGATGCTGGACGAGCATGAGGATGAGTGCGTCTGGACAGGCCAGGACCGAGGATGTCTGAACAGAAATGCAGACTGCCACTGTCTTACTGAGCGTGCGAGAACGGCGACCACGATCCGGCATGCGGTTACCGTAATTTGTGGCTACCCTGCAGTTATTACCGCTCGCGTTAGTATTAAGAGTACTACATACATCAGGATTAGTTGAAGGAAAACGTTGAGCATAACTGACTCATGTAGTTGGACGCCAATTGTCTAACGAGTAGTCTAAGCCAGTCCTACTAATTCTATGATCGCTTGAAGGCAGCTATTACTATGAACAGGGAGCAGAACGGGAAGGTATATGCGACACACGAAGCAGTCATTCAGCTCTGGAGGAGCGAGGTGTGATTTTTCCACGAGGCGAGGTGCGCTGGATGCTGAGCAGGTTTTCGCAAGCGCTTCCAATAGTTGCCCACCACACTTGTTCAGTGGGTGATTTGGGCGAGCTGTGTTGCCAGCAGCAGCACAACTAGATTAACTAGACTGGAGCATGGATCGGCATAGTGCTACGAAACGAGCTGCGGTGAACTCGTCCGTACGGCCGCAGCTTAGCCGCTGCCCGCCCTTGAACGAAGATCAATGGCCAGAAAAGGGTCACCTTTCTTGACGGATTTCTGTGCTTTTTTCGCCATTTATGTATCATCGAGCAGCTCCACGGCAACAGTAAATCCTTACAGAATCTATCGTAATAGCTGGCTTTAGCAATCAGTGGTAATCTTAAATCCGTTTGTAACATCGAATTGGGTGTGCTAAAGATTTGAAAAAGGAAAAGCGACTGCGCTTAGTAAGTAGCGATGCTCAATTTTGTTTCAGGTAACCACGGTAGAATACCAACGTTTGAAAATCAACGGTACTAACAAAGTTCGTTATGTGCACCCAGTCGAGTTTGCTGAAAACTGGGAAAAGTACGTTTGAAGTTTATTATTTAGCAATTTTGAGGGCTTACCAGTCTAATCTTCCGGAAAACATTTTTTTGTTCCTTGGAAGTGCGCCACACATTCGGGTCTGGCTTAGCATCTTGCGAGGACGTCACTGGCTGGTGAAGTAGTGGCTAAGTGAATCGAGCGCGAGCGAAAGGAGAGGTTGCCTCGCAGAAGATTGCTTTGACGGGATAAAATTAGACTCTAACTCCATACTTAGCGAAATAGTTTGGAAACTGCAGTTCTCACTGATATTTCTTTACCATGATTTTCGATCTCAAGAAAGGGCGCGGCGTACTTCAACCGAAACGATCACTGCTAATTCCTACCATAATTTTGATCGCATCACTCACTTCTTCCAATATTCTTGTTATAGTGTCATTTTTTAGACATCAAGAAAGCTTTGATTTTGCCGCTTCATTCTCCTCTATCGAACACAGTGGACTTGGACGGTAAGAAGATGTTCTCATTCAGAGAGAAAATTGAAAAAGAAGGCGTAATGATACGGGAGCTCCAAAGAAAGGGAGAAATTTGAAATCAGGACACTGGAGAACTGTAAAATTGCAGCGAAAATATAAGCGTAGCGATAAATCTGTATATTTTGTAGAATACGTATCTTACACCCAGGATACAATTCCATGTGGTTATGAGTATGTGTTCAATATTTTTGCGATCCAAATTTTGAACCCCCTTGTCTGTCGAAGCGCTGAATATGAACTCAAATCGTGGTACATGTCCCTTCTTGTAACTATGTGTGTTGTGGTGAGATACTTTCCCAGACCATGGTTGCAATTCGTGCATGAAGCATAAAGCAACAGTCTGAGCAGGGTCGAAGTGGGCGTGGCGTTCAGAAATCGCACCCCTTTTGCCAGCCGTGGAGATTCGTTCACAATCACAATTCGCATCGCGAATCGACTTTTGTGATCGTTTTACGGATTACGGGGACCATTTGGAGACTGCTGCTGAGACTGTTGCTTTAAAGGCAGTAGCACGATGGCTGGAGAGGGGTTTGATGACGTCATTGAGTCATCAAACCCCTCTCCAGCCATCGTGCTACTGCCTCGACCAAAGGTCCCTCTGGGCGCTCGAAGGTGTGGCTGGGACCACCTCCCAACTTCATTCCACTGAACACCTTCACTGAAGTCACTGGGTGACTCAAAGATGCTCGCCGCGCGGCGAAGACGCTGGTGCGGCAAATGACGAGTCGCAGCGCGCGCTGTGCGGTATAATACGCAGTACGGCACACTCTATTAACTTGGCGCCTAACCGCTACAGTACGCGCTGCGACGGGCCTCTTGGGAGAAACCCGAAGTCACCGAGATCTGTTCGCCTTCCCCTACAATGTTCCTATGCGGTTTTGGGGGTTATTTGCAGTTTTTGGGCTCTTTGCGGTGCCACTGGTTGAAGGTGTTCTGCAATTGGCGAAAATTGTGAAGACTATAGGAACTAGGTCTCACAAAGGTGTGGTGAGACATTGAGGCTGATCAAGCCAGAAGATTATAAGTTCAGGAACATAAAGTGGATACCGTAACCCCCTCGCCGTTGGGACTGGAACGCGCAATGCCACGTGTCATCGATTTTTTATGTGTGCTCGCCTCCCACTTTCGTTTTCTCTGCGCTCTCTCATGGAGGAGAGAATGCGTTGAGCAAACCCAAATATGTATAAAGTGGATGATGGCACGCTCTGGTGTGGCCTCAGAACGCGGAGGAAGCGCGTGGGACACCATCCCCCTGCCCGCTTAGGCTGCGCGCGGAGCGCGCGTAGCGTTCGCATTGCCGCGCAAGCGGTGACGCGGATGCTGCAACACCTCGCCCATTGTTGTATGGCTGCCCTGGAAGGATGGGTGAGCTTCGTTGAACGTATCTGCTCCAGTTCAGTTCGTAACTCACATTAGCGCGCTCCGGCGCAAATGTGGGTTACGGTATACACCCTATGTTCCTGAACTTATAAGATTGTGATCAAGCCCCTCTCGACCAGCCTCAAAGTACTTTCGGCTTAGCAATTTACTGCATAAGCTCAATCCAATCCTGTAAAGTAACACCGCGAGTAATTTTAGGCTTAGAGGTAATTTCTTGATAAGGTGTTACTCGATGAATGCTGGACCAAATTCGAGATTCAACTAAGGTCAGGCATTTTGCCCGCGGATAAGCAATATTGCGATGACTAGTCGAACGTGGACCCCGGGAGAAAAATATGATTGTTAATAGCTAGGACTTTGGTTTGTTATGGTTTGTTATACCACTAACAATTCAGCGAGTCGCAGTGCATTCTTAGGAACACATTTCTTACCCATTTCAAATCGAGAAACCAAGTTCATTCAGGCATCACGAGTATTCTCCGTTACTTACCTTTACATATTTAGATATGGTGACCCCATGGACCCTATTGGTGACTTGCGTGAAGTCTGGAAGACATACTGCTTGCTGAAGAGAGGAGGTGAGCAATTGAGTAACATATGGCGGCACTAGTTCACGATATGATGGTGGAAGAAGGTCGTCATCATTCTTTCACCTAAGAAATCTGGAGTGTGATATCGTTACAACACGATTGAAGTATGAGAACAGACTATGGCTTCATTAAAACATACCAGTTTTCTTAAATCTCTAAATTTTATTTTTCATCGAAACTTTGCCTTATAGGGTAATTGGATGTGCTGAATACGAATATGACATCCATTTTTGACACTAGCGCAAGTTGGCGCCAGTTGGCGCCACCTTGTCGCGGCGGCTGTTTTCACCAATTTCGGTGTAAACTTCTTTATGGAGGCTATTTGGTGCCCTGATTACGAATATGAAATTTAGTTTTGATGCTGCCGCCATCTGGCGGTTATTCTGCTCGTCTCACTGGATTATTCGCGATCTGGGCTAAGCCCTTGTGTAGGAGAGGGCTCAGAGGTAGGTGAGCCACTGTCCCTGATACCACACACTTCAACTCTTATCACATGGTGCTGGTTCGAACATTCGGATTCTCCCTTCCCCACCAAGATTACCTTTGGGCTCCATACGTAGCTCTATAAGTGAGAGAGCCCAGGAGATCAGAAAATATACGTTAGACAGCAGCAGCCAAAAACGAATGTCATGTTCGTAATTGGAACACCAAATAACTCTATATACAAGTTTATACCGAATTCGGTGGAAACAGCCATCGTGATAAGGTGGCGCCAACTGGAGCCAAATGGCGCCAGCGTCAAAATTGAAAGTCATATCCGTACTCAAGGCATCGAGTTACCCCTATAGACAAGGGTTCGAGGGAAAATAAAATTTTGAGATTTTGGCGCAGTAATAGTGGAACAGTGCCGGTAATTGTTTTTTTGCGCGTGTAAGTGCGCTATGTACTTAAAAAAATATTCCGTGGCTCTCAACAAATTCGTGGGCAACCATTATCCCGTACAAATCTGCGGTCGACGTGATATCGTCTGGGCATTAACGTTTTATAAACCGAATCCTTTATTAGAACTTGCAAGGTTTTAATCAGGTAAGGGGTGCTTCGTGATCTTTGAATAATTCTTGCTTTCATTTATTGTTGGGATGCTCGCTTATATGGGGCGGAAATTCGTCGACACATGACTGGCACTAGTTGAAAATGCCCTATTTATTAGGTATATTCTTTCTTGGTCTGCCTAGAGGACGAGATACTGTCGTGTTCAATTTGCATCGGATCTACGGTCCTGTAAGATTGGCAATGATTATGGCAGGTAATGATGGAACATTTTTGACATTCAACTAAGTGTTATGCTTTATTGATTGACAAGAACTCTCTAATATTACGTTTCGAGCCAAAAATTTAGGATTTGAGTTGCTGGCGACGTTCCGTGACGACTCACCTCATCCTGCCTCACTCGACCGAAGTCACTTCGAGCTTAGCCGTGGAGATATGATACAAGACCTTTTTGTTCTGAGGAAACAATGAAGACATGGACTGTATAATTTTGAGCCCAGTTCAATCAAATCATTATCGACTGGCGTTGCTCTTGGATGATCGCTGTTTGGAAGCACTTTCTTTACGGTTACAACTTGTATTTATTTCATGTGTACAGCATTTTCTTCATATTTATATATGTTTTTCATGTTACAGTAATTCTTTCGTAGCAGTAAATGCTCGACGCCTTTGAGCAACTTTGGCGTAACCACTATCTCTCTGACAATCATTTCGAATTACCTAGGAACTGAAGCTGCATGCTGTGCAGTGTTGCTTCTGCTTTGAGAATAAGATATTTCTATCACTATTGAGATCTTGTCTATGGATGTATAGCATTCATCTGAAATGTGATCGGTTTCTTAAGGCAACAACCACAGATGATTTCGTGTACCTTACCTACCCAGAGAATCTTTTCTTCGGGTGGATAGGTTAGCCCCCAGCATCACAAATGTGCAATCGGCTCGAAAGTGCAAGACAATAGCGCTAGGACCTTAACGAGTGATCTAATGGTGACTAGTGTGAACTGACGGACGAGATACCCCGGGCGCACCCCATGATACGCAGCTTGTATCACGGCATAGCGGCTAATGCAAACGCGCGTGGCTGAGCGAAGCCATGAAGCAACAAAGTTCAGCAAACTAGTCAGCCGTTCCTTGTTTGAAGGAGGAAGAGAAGAAATGCTCATTGATAGCCTCATCGACGGTTTTATTTGCTTTTTATTTAGTCAACTCGCTATCCACAAATCTATGTTGACCCACAAATTTGATTTGAGGTTGTTGCTTATTAGAGTGAGAGCGGTCCGCAGTGTACTAAGAAAGTCGTCGCCACCCCTAAAGGAGAATTCCAGAATAAGAACGGAGGTCAAAGAAGGGGAAAAATGCCTAGTAGGAAGGAGGGCGTGTCCCTTGAGAGTGCAAACTGACACGCAATCGGAAGAGAAAGATTTGACCTCGGCGATCCGGCGAGGTTTGCTCTTGGTGCACTTGGCGATCCACGCCCACCGAATATCTAATCACTCCGCGCAAATCTACATGCACCGAGTGATTAGATAGTACAAAGAGCGTTATAATGAAGAGGCTCAACGGTGGGAGTCGCATCAGTGCCGAGATCATTGGGAAAGAAAGGGTCTATTTTTGGGTTCTGGGTAGTTTCCCATGGTTTTCCCTTCTTCAAGGTACCACTCACCATCCTCAACTTAATTTAGAATGGTTTGTTTTTTCATCGTAAATTCTCCCTCAAACGTAAGTGCAAAACTGAGCGCTGGTTACGAAGTTAACACGGAAAATCATTCATAATCAGTGTGAACTATGTGCTGAGGAAGTTCCGAAGAGATTCATGGCGGCATTGGTGAGTTTTGGACGGATGGCCAAATTTGGAGTTCTGAGAGCGCTCGAAGTGCTGGATGTTGAAGAGGTGGTGTTGAAAGGAGTTCTCCTAGGCCTATCGAGTTTTCTACAATAATCATCGAAAGGGTTGAGCTGATGTAAGGAAAAGTGTGAGATTTGTTCAAGGAATCGTGAGCTCTCTCTCAACATTCCCACCTCTCCTCCCTGCTTCGTAGTTTTTGGAGGATTTCCTTAAGGAGTTGACTGTGGCAGGACATAGATTCCACAATTTTACACACCATTGACGTTAAGCGACGTGTCAGAATTGACGACTCATCGCTACCGCATCGCGCGATTTCCTAGCGAGTACAGAAAATCGCGCGCTTCACCAGCGATCAGTCACAAAGTTCTGGCAGCTGCTCATGGCCATTCATAATTCCTAATAACATAACGGTTGACCTTGCCATCGTCTGTTGCCTCTTTGAAAACATTGAAAACCACTCCTTTGATCGTTTTTTTTTCATATCGACTGCCTACACGTTGACGACATAACGCGTTTTGGCTTTTTCCGGACATGATCGATTTCGCGAGCGCCGCCGCCGCGGCAACTATATATGCCGCTTTGTCTTATAAGGTGCGTTTTTGGAACCTCAGAAGGACAACATGTTTCTGCAGGGGCTAACTTAAGTGAGCTCATTGACATGATAAAAATGCACAAAGAAGTGGTCTGTTTAGTAGATTTTTCTCTCAATTAGGCTCCTGTTCAGGCATATAATAAGGTTGGAATTGACATAGATGTTTATTTAGAAGATGCTCTACAACTGATCCATTTTCTGATAGAATCGGATGCTGTAATTTTTTGCATGATCGTTATGTTCTCTGCTTATTTGCTTGTCTATGCCCACGTGAAAATTGCAGTTCGAAGTGGACTAAGAATTTTGTGAGATTCAAAAACCCCTTTCCCATTCTGCATATCTAACCTATTTATGGACCAAGTCGTTTGTGGTTACGATGGTGTATGTTCTAAAAGACGAAAACAAAAAACCTAGACAAAAATTGCGCGTTCAAGAAAAAAACTAAATGTAAAGGGTGTGGCAACTATAGTTGCCACAATGTCCCATGAGGTGCAAAAATGGCGGCATGCATAGTTGCCGCGCTGTCGTCAACGTGTTAAAGCAACAGTCTCAGAACGAATTCGAGGCGTTAAGCGGTCGGCAACGAAGTTTTAGGTAAAGAGTTGACCGGTAATAAAGGAAAAAACAAAGAAATCTGCCGGCGAAGCCTTTAGACAGGTTTCAGCTGGTGGACGAGTTGTCTGAACTAGCTTGCTTCGCCGGATTCCAACCGCATTTGCCCTAATACAATTAGAGACATATGCATCATATAAAAATGGAAATACAACAATCAGAAGAAATAAGCAAGTAAAACCAATGAAAAAGGCGTGGCAATGATTGGCAAATGGGCGTTCCCTGAGATGTTTGCGAACGCCCCTGTCAACGGCGACTTCCTGGCTTCCTTGCAGCTTCCTGAGGTGAGTTTTTTGTTTAGTGACACTTCCTATGGCCTTGATTAGGGTTAGCGCATCATTTCCACCCCATAGCATAAAATTTTTAGCACTCTGCTGAGCTCGTTGCTTTGATAAAGGTTTTCCCGCAGTTTGTTCATTGATTTGAACTTGCGGTTTTTCCTGGGCGTAATTGTATTTGTCTTACAAACCTCAAGTTTAAGGATTGCAATTCAATCTTATGCGACCAATTTAGTAGGGCGGCGTTAGTTGCAGAGTTCATGAAAAAAATATAAGGAAAACCATAAGTGATACATAATTCACTATGTTATAGAGACTGGCGATTGACTCAGGAAAGTCTCATTTTGAAGGCGGGCATCTTCTTCTTATGAACGAAGTTTCAGCCCTCAGGGAGCAATGAAACAACAATTTCATATTTATTTCATATTTATTACATGCCCGAAGGAACATGTGAAAGAAACATGAAAACAAGCGCTATTACTTGTTAGTACTCGATACACAAACAGTGCATACCGACAGGAAAACCTGGAATAGAATAGAATATAGAATTGATAAAAAAAATATTAGTAACAACACAAGGAATCAGGTGACAGCTAGCTATGTTTCCTGAGATATTGGGAAATTTCTCGTCTCATAGTGGAGAGTTTGACTGAAAAACCAGTATTTTTGCTAAGCTTAACATACTCAGAGCCGGCCCTATGAGTAAAGAAGTTCCTGCCAAGCGAAGTCCTGACCGGACCAAAGCACAGTTTGACTGGACCACCCCTTGTTCTGGAGGGGATGAAAGAAAACATATTGGTGGCAGCGGATGAGATTGAACCCTGTATAATTTTATGCAAAGTAACTAAATCAGTAATCAATCTCCTTTTGTTGAGCGAGTCTAAATTCAACATTTTATTTCGAACAAGAGCGCGGGGAATGCTATTGTATGTGTACCCAAGTGCTCTTATAAAAACTTTTCTGGTAAAACTGTTCTAAACCCGCTCAATGACTTGAATAATTTTCTTTTTGTGCGGGAAAAAAATTACAGTCCCATATTGATATATATACAATTGGCCAATCTGTTGCAGACTATTTTATCTCCTCGAAGCAATGATGCCACTATGATGTGTTGGTGCTTTGAATTTTTCCTCTCCTTCGTTCTCCACTTGAAGTAGTAGTTTACGATAACAGGACAGCTCATTGGAAATCAAGGGAGAGGTGATGGGTGGAATAGGGATGAGGGGAAAATCATGAGAAATGGCTCAGTACCGGGAAATCGAGACTTTTCTCTGTTCATTGAGTTCCGCATTGATGCGACTCTCGTCGGTGGTGCAGTGTTCAATGCTCCCGGTGCTGAGCTGCTAGAGCTAACGGTCAGATGGGCGTGCCGCGGCACGAGCGGTGTGGTTATGGCATTACCAGGCCGCTAAGCGCAAACTCTTCGCTGCGAAACGCGCATCGCTCCGCACTATAGGGGTCAGGCCTCCCAACTTCGTAGATTTCGCCTTGTTCAACTTCCGACCTCATTGTGGAATCGTCTTCAGAAGTGAGTATACTATCACATTCTTGGGAAGAAGTGATCTTTTTTAATTTTCATGATTAAAAAGTAAAAACACGGGCGTGTAGAAAATCGATTTTCAACATTTGTTCCGTTCGCATTCGCTATTATGAACATTTGCCAAACTCAAGGAAACGATGTTCAGTTGAAGGATACATACAATACTGCTACTATTTTTTATTCAATCGACAGTTTGCGACGGTCGCAAACCGTCGATTGAACAAAAATTAAAACAAACCGTCGCCTCGCCATAACTCTTGAAAAATGGTTCGCTCGACCAGGAAGTTATACCATCTGATAGCTCTGCTCAGGGTCTACAAGATGCTATTTTCATGTTGTCAAAGAGCTTCATATAGGATTGCGCCGTGCAGTCGACCTCCATCCGGAGAAGTAATGAATACACTTTGTTTGTGAGTGCATATAATTCCCCTATGCGCCCTGATCATCACGGAAGATGGGTTCCAACACTTGCCTCAGAATACGCCACGTACACAACCTATCCACTATATTGTGAGATTGAACGAATCCAATTTCACGATCTTTACTTCGCTCTTGAGCGCTAATTGGCTAAACGTGGTATATCTGCGCTCATCATCCCATTCTTCCATTCCAAATGAAAATCTTTGAACAGTTTCCAGCAGTTTTAGTAGGCCTATTACCTGACATTCCCCACTTTTAGAGGAGGTGTTTTGCGGATACCTGAGAAGATAGTTTGGAATTATCTCTACCGACGTGGACTACTGTTACTTGTGTGTAGGAATAAAGTAGAATATTTGGCCACGGGTAAGCGCTGCCTCCGTGGTGTGGCCCCAAACATCACTCTCCGTCATGCCCTGAAATAAAAATCAGATTTTTTTGCTTTTCCAAATGATTCTACAGAACTGAGGGGTACACCGTTCGATTCCCCATGCAAAATGCTATCGAATGGTATACATCTCAATGGCCGATGTCGGACTTTGCGATTGGAGCGATTTTGCATCAATTGCAGGAGCGATCCTTCGCTCTAAAGTGCAAGCGGCGGGAAATTTACCCGAGCAGCGCCGAGTCATCGATGGTCGGAGGAGTAAATCTCCCGCTGCTCGCACTTTAGAGCGACGGATCGCTCCTGCAATTGGTGCAAAATCGCTCCAATCGCAAAGTCTGACATTGGCCATTGGGATGTATACCGT